>JABUQX010080096.1:25000-35255 GCA_015478945.1 Trachelipus rathkii
AAGACCCGCATGTGCGAATGAGGACATATTACCCGGTGTTTTACCACTGAGCTATCCCCCAACCCAAAAAATTGGGTTCAGGAACAGTTTGCGTTAGGGGGATAGGCTCAGGGTAAAGCACAGGGTAGTATTTCCTCATTGCGCAACATGCGGTGTTCAATTCCAGAGAAGGCAGTAAGTTCTCTTACCTTCCCATTAAATGTATCTTCTCTTTATTTACCTTAAAGTCTCAACAGTATTTAATATTGCAATATTTAACATATATATATATATATATTTAATATATATATATATATATATATATATATATATATATTATATATACCTTATATATAGGTACTATATATATATATATTCTATTATATATATATATATATATATATATATATATTAAATATTTATATATATATAATTATATAGTATATATATATATTACTATATACTATATATATATATATATATCATAGATATATACTATATATTTAGTATTTATATAAATATATATATAATATATATACATATATATATATATATATATATATATATATATATATTTATTTTTTATTTGGTAGCCGCCACTCCCCTCTTACGAGAAGCAGGCGATCTCGAAAAATCGTGCTACCACAGCAGGCCAGGCCGGACCTACAGATGAGTCAGAAAGATTGCGTCAAAACTATTTCTAATGTACATCAGATCCGAACAGTCCAGCCTGATGTATATGTTAGAAGAGTACAAAGCAAGTGTGATCTTTTCCTTCTAGATGCAAGGGATTGTTATAATGTTTGCTACAGGGGTGGTCTGTTGAGAATGACTTACTGTATAATTGGCAACCCTTCGTGTCGGGATGTGCACTTATAGGAAGAATTTTTGTTTCGGTTAATTAATGAAAGATGGGTGTAGAGGGAAGGCAGCCTGTTGCTATTCTAAGAGCTTTATTTTGTACGGCTTCTAGTTTTTGAATATTGGACTGCGATATTGCTAGTGCCCAGGCTAGTGATGCATAGTTTAAGAAGGGACGGAGGTATTGCCTGCATACCATTGTGAGAGTCTCTTTGATTTTGATTAAAATTTGTTTCGGTTGATGTTTTCATCGAGTTTAATCTATGAGTGGCTCTAGAATTGATAATTTTTTTATATGGGGTGAATGTCATGGTGGGCTGTTTATTAAGAGGGAGTCTAATGATTGAAAGGAACACAGTTGGATGGGTAGTGGATTCTCTTCTATCAAATGTAAGTAGTATAACAGGATTTTTGAGGGGAGGCAATCATTGCATTTGTTGATGGCAATTGTTCTAATTGGTTTATATATTGCTGTCGTTCTCTGCTTGCTGTATTTATAAAGGAGTTTGGGCTGTAATTGTTAGGTTGTCTGCATGGCTATTATTTTTATAGAAGAGGTTGTGGATTGAGATAGGTTATGAATGAAGAGATTAATGAGCGTTGGTGATAGGATGGCGCCTTGGGAGATACCGTTATATAGTTTTTATGCGATAGATGTGTGGAGTCCTTGTTGCATTGTAGCCTTACGACCGGACTAAAAATTTGCTATTATTTTCTTGTCATTAATGCTTATTTCTGTATCTAATAATTTGGCTATTAAGAGGTGGCGTGGAACTTTATTGAATGTCTTGTTATGTCTATTGCTCAAGGAGAGTGCAAGAGGGGGGTAGGATTTGGTTAAATCCTGTGATGATGCATAGTGTTAAATCGGTTTGCAGTGTAGTATTGGAATGCTTTGGTCTGAATCCTTGTTGGATACTCGAAAGGAAGATAGAAAAATAGATTCTGCTCAGTATTAACTTCTCGGACACTTTAGATATTGTAGAGAGCAATTATATAAGTCTATATGAAGCTAGGTTATTGGCTAGCTTATTCGGTTTTAGTATGGTGATTACACGTGCGTGCTTCCAGAATGGTAGTATAGTGTTAGTGTTAGTCCTGCTCGGACGTTAATTGAATACGACCCTCCGATCAGGGCCCGCCCGTGTGTGGTGGTGTTTTATCTTTATATATATATATATATATATATATATATATATATATATATGATATATATATATGAGATATATATATATTATTGCTATATATATTATTGTTGTTATTATATATATATACATATAAATATATATATATGATGAAAGTATATATATATATTATATATATATATATATATATATTATATATATATATATATATTACTAATGTTATTATTATTATTATAGCAAAGAAGCATATTATATATATATATATATATATACGCATACATACAATGCATACTTATATTAGTAAAATTAGTATTTTTATTGCTTCTTAAAATATATTACTTCTTATTATTATTATTATTATTATTATTATTACATATATTATTATTACATTATATATATATTATATATTATATATATATATTATATATTATTATATATTATTATTATTATATATATATTATTTATATATTATTATTAATATATAGAGTATTAGATATATAATATATATATATATAGTATATATGATATTATTATGTTGAGAGTTAGGTAGTGAGGAGGAGATATATGTATATTATATATATACATATTATGATATTATTATATTATTATTATTATTATATTTATATATATATATATATTATTATTATTATGCATACATATATACATATTATTATTATATATATATTATTATTACATATTATTGTTATTGTTATTACAGTATATATATATTATATATATAGGTGAGATAGATATATTATTATTATTATATATTATTATTGATATATATATATATGTATACAGATATATATATATTACACAGCATATATGATATATTATATATGTATATGATATATATTATTATTATTATTATATTTTTATAGTTATAATTTTTATGATGAAACAGATTATGAAACTTGGTATTATTATTATTATTATTATTATTATTATTATTATTATTATTATATAGATTATTATATATTATATACATATTATATATACATATTATTATTATTATTATTATTATGCTATTATTATATATATATATTATTATTATTATTATTATGGTCGTTATTATTATATACATATTATTATTATTATTATTATATATATATTATTATTATTATTATATTATATTATTATTATATATATTATTATTACATTATTATTATAAATATCTACCTCAAATTATTGTATATATACGTTACATAAACCTCCATGTTTTACTAGCAAATACATATATTTATATATATATATATATATATATATATATATATATATATATATATATATATATATATATATATATATATATATATATATATATATATATATATATATGTGGAACTTCTTGTGTTATTTATTCTTGCTTCTCTGTGTTGTATTTCCAATGAATTTCTGCAACAATTTCCGTTGTGTTGCTTTACTCCTTATTCGCTTTTTTACTCTGTTTTGGTTCTGTATCAACTACGATGAATCTTATTATAGCGTAACCTGAAGACTCTCTCTTCTTACGACTTACACCAGCAATTGTAATGAAGCTAATGGGTTCTACATACAAGGGTGGAATTCATCGGCAGCCTGGCCGCTTAAAGCATTTAGATACCAGATACCTATCTATAAACCAACACAAGAAAGAAAGATCAAGGCCACTACAGGGGAGGATTCTCGCCTCCGAATATTCTTAATTATATAAAGGCTTTCACTTTATTGAATATTCTTAGTTATATAAAGGCTTTCACTTTATTGCATTAAGGGGACCCTGTACTTGGCCAACCCCTACTTTTTAGGGTACAAATAAAAAATTTCACTTTTTTTTTTTTATTACTTTAATTATTAGAAAATTTCCTCCTCTACATCATGGTGTAATTTTTGTTTCGAAATTCCGAAAGGTTTTCAAGATACAGGATATTTTATATAGGGGTGTCAAACTAAAAAATTTCATTTCCAGGTTGGAAATTGCAATTCAACTTTCCAGGATCTTTCTAGGTTTATTCTCATTTTATAATAAATTAAACCTTTTCTTTTCGCAAACACAACCTAAGATCAGGCTCTTTCTCAATCATATAAATGTAGTCATAGTCGGAGCCGGAGCCGTAGCCGGAGCCGTAGCCTTAGCCGGAGACGGAGCCGGAGATAGAGCCGAAAAACAATTTTTTTAAAGAAATTTTTTGCAGGTGAAAATATATCAGCAAAGATGGAGCTGAACAAATTTGAGAAGGAGCCGAAGCCAGAGCCGGAGCCGGAGCCGGAGCCAGAGTCAGAGCCGGAGCCGGAGCCGGAGCCGGAGCCGGAGCCGGAGCCAAATTATACATTTTTTTAACGAACTTGTTTTTGCAGGCAAAAATACTTCTGCAAAGTCGGAGCTGAACTTTTCTGAAATGAAAACGAAGTCGGAGTTGAGCCGGAGCCGGAGCCGGAACCGGAGCCGGAGCTGGAGCCGGAGCCGGAGCCGGAGCCGGAGCCAAAGTATATATATATTTTTTTAAATTGTTTTTTTCAGGTAAAAATACTCAAAGCTGGTGCTGAACGCTCTGAAAGAAACGAAGTCGGAGCTCGGCCGGAGCCGGAGCAAGAGCCGAAGCCGGACTGAAAAACAATTTTTTTTCAAGATTTTTTTGCAGATGAAAGTAATTGTACAAAGTTGGAGCTGAACAATTTTGAAAAGAAGCCGGAGCCGGAGCCGGAGCCACAGCCGGAGCCGGAGCCAAAGTATATATATATTTTTTTAAATTGTTTTTTCAGGTAAAAATACTTCTGCTAAAATCGGAGCTGAACTATTCTGAAATGGAAACGAAGTTGGAGCCGGAGCCGGAGCCGGAGCAAGAGCCGGAGCCGGAGCAAGAGCCGGAGCCGGAGCCGGATCTGAAGAGCAATTTTTTTCAAGATTTTTTTTGCAGATGAAAGTAATTGTACAAAGTTGGAGTTGAACAATTTTGAAAAGAAGCCGGAGCCAGAGCCGAGCCGGAGCCGGAGCCGGAGCCGGAGACGGAGCCGGAGTCGGAGCCAGAGCCAAAGTATATATATATTTTTTTAAATTGTTTTTTCAGGTAAAAATACTTCTGCAAAGTCGGAGCTGAACTATTCTGAAATGGAAACGAAGTCGGAGCCGGAGCCGGAGCCGGAGCCGGAGCCGGAGCCGGAGCCGGAGCCGGATCTGAAGAGCAATTTTTTTCAAGAATTTTTTTGCAGATGAAAGTAATTGTACAAAGTTGGAGCTGAACAATTTTGAAAAGGAGCCGGAGCCGGAGCTGGAGCCGGAGCCGGAGCCGGAGCCGGAGCCGGAGCCGGAGCCGGAGGTAAAGTATATTTTTTTTTTAAAGAAATTGTTTTTGCCAGTAAAAATACCTCTTCAAAGTTTTTTCTGAAATATGAAACGAAGTCGGAGATAAAGCCGGAGCCGGAGCCGGAGCCGGAGCCGGAGTCGGAGTCAGAGCGGATGCGGATCTGAGGAACACAAATTTTTCTCAAGAAATTTTTTTGTAGATGAAAGTAATCTACAAAGTTGGAGCTGAAAATTTGTAAAGAAGCCGGAGCCGGAGCCGAGCCGGAGCCAACCGGAGCCGAGCCGGAGGTAAAGTGCTATAATTTTTTTTTAAAGAAATTGTTTTTGCAGATAAAAATACTTCTGCAAAATTGTCTGAACTATTCTGAAATGGAAACGAAGTCGGAGCCGGAGCCGGAGCCGGAGCCGGAGCCGGAGCCGGAGAACAATTTTTTTTGCAGTTGAAAGTAATTATTTACAATTGGAGCTGAACAATTTTGAAAGGAGTGGAGCCGGAACCGGAGTCGGAGCCAGAGTCGGAGCCGGAGCCGGAGCCGGAGCCGGAGCCTAATTTTTCAAGATACTTTTTGAGTAAAACAGTTTCGCAAAGCTGATTAAATGGATTTGAATAGATATTACTTCTTATTGCTTGTGAGAGGTGGTGGTGGTGCAGCTGCACTCAATTGTTTGCTTCAGGGTTGTCTTATGGCGTTTTGTGTCATTTAGTGAGAGGTGAATGTTTTTACTGAAAAAAACATTCAAAATTTGAGTGTTTTTCTAAAGGGATCACTTTTTCCGTATCAGCCACATGAATGCTAAAAAACGAAGGAGTTTATTAGAGTGAGAAAATTTCAGTCAATATATATATAGGTTTGGAGACTGTCAGTGAAGTTTTATTCTGATTGAAAAACGTGGGTTGGTGTCAGACAAGTTTGAAGTGACAGATCTCAGAAATATTTTTTGAATGGAAATCAATGAATTGTTGATGTTACTAATTGTTTTTTTTATTGAATTCTCTGTATATAAACGATTGAGCTATGATAACTACATTGAAAAACTTGCAAGTTTGATGGCAAAGCCACTTGCAAGAAGAACCAATCGCCGAAATCGTAATTTGTTCCTTCCCCGAAACTTAAAAGATGCAAACCATGAAGTCTATTGAAACGAAATCAACAGAAATACATAGGAGTATTTATTCCTTTTTAAATAAAAAGTACTCATTTCACGATTGATAGAAACTGTATTTTTCTATATTGAGGTCACTTTAATTTACTTGAGAGATTTTACCCCACTAAATAATGCACCACCCTTTGAAGACAACAGAGGTGAGGGCGAACTATGTTACAGAAAACAATCTTGGATGATAAAAATGTCATACATTTAGGTGCACAGAAAAATAATACAATTAAAACGAACAAACCATTCACCAACCATTGATCTTTACCATCCATCAGGTTAGATACTACATGTACTGGATGAGACTCACAAAAATAACTAGGTATGATCTGAGCAGTGATACAATAATAAAATATTCCATTCGATTGTTGATATCATTATTACAATAATTATTATTGTTATTGATACATATTATGGTTAATACAACTGTTATGGAATTGTTGGTTATTATTATATTATTATTTATTATTATTATTATTATTATTATTATTATTATTA
This sequence comes from Trachelipus rathkii, assembly GCA_015478945.1. NCBI lineage: Eukaryota > Metazoa > Arthropoda > Malacostraca > Isopoda > Trachelipodidae > Trachelipus > Trachelipus rathkii. The sequence continues at coordinate 31,922 of JABUQX010080096.1, forward strand.
TTGGATGATTATTGCTGTATTATTAGTTATTATTGGTTATTACGGTTTATTGGTTTACAATTCGTTATGGAACGGTTATTATTATTGCTGGTTATGATATTATTGGTTATTATTGTTTACATTATTATTATTGATTATTGATGATTTATTATTACGAAACTCTTGATTTATACACCTCCCAATTTTAAACTCATTTTAATATTCACTGATCACTGACGGAAATGATCAACTGTTCGATTCAATTAATCATCGGAACGATATATTACGTTTCTCCAACAATGTTTTCCCGGAGCAAATTGATTGAAATGATTAACGTTCAATTCACCATCCATTGGGATCGATATGCACAAAGTTTCACTCCACTAATGCTCTTCTTGAGCAAATTGTTAAAACTTACATCATATACTCTCTGCAAATATTTAAGAATGAGTATTTGATCTAAATAATGACAGATTAGTATTTTAATTTGCATGAGAGAGAGAGGAGAGAGATAGAGAGAGGTAGATATGGCAGAGGTGAGAGGCAGATATGAGAGATGGAGATGAGCAGAGGAGAGAGAGGAGAGAGAGGAGGTAGATATATATATATATGGAGAGAGAGCTTAAACAGATATATGGTTAGCATGCATATGATGAGAGTCCACATATATATATGTACATTATATGTATGTTTTAGCACATGTGACGCTTGTCAGAGTGAGTTTTCCCTTTTATATAGTTTCAAAATATATAGAATACAAACTCCCTTTATAAATAAATTTACTTACTATATATAAACCCTCTACAAATTAGGCCACCTAGGGTATTCACATGTACCACAAATTGTAGGTGAACTGAGATGAGAGAATGAGGTGTCCAAGTTTTCTCTGCATGTCTGACCGGTAAGATTTGCTCAGAAGGTGCACACCACAAAAGAGTTCTTATCGCTGAGACTCTGTCTTGCACCGCTTCTATCAGTACAGGTATTTGAAAAATAGAGAAAAGATCAGCCTCTGTATGGTTTCTGTAAGCCAGGCTGTGATGTTGAAGAATCAATAATGAGCGTGAAGGAACGCTATTTTGTCTAATTTGTATACTGAATGGCACCATATTTCCAAGATTTTTTGCAATGTTTTCACTAATTTATTATAGTTATAATATTTGATTCAATGATAACCCTGCTATAGAACTGAGAAACTGTTTGTTATGGGAAAACTTTTGCTTATCTCAGGAACAAATCATAAAGAAATGAACAAGAATATTGGACATGAAAAAGAGGAGTTCTGGTGAACTAAACTTTTTCCTAGACGTCGAGAAAAATGAACAATGAAAATTTCTATCATAGATTCCAAGGGAATTCCTCTCCTAATGAAAGTATTCTGGAAAGTAGGTTTAAAAACGAATAGTTTGAAAACGGACAAGATCGAAACTCAATGTTTTATGGAAGCATATTAGAATGTATCTTTGGTTTTTTCCAAATCTGCGAAGGTAAATAGAGAAAGAAAAATAGATATATAGTATGAGGATAAAAGGTGGTTAACTCAAATGTGTCTCTCTCTAAAGAACAGGCATTTGGAAATTATGTTACCTTATTAAATTTACGATTCCCTTTTATGCGATCTAAAAAGAAATTAAAATTTTATTTCGAGTTATTATGGTCTTTGGTAAATCACTTTGACCTAAAAGATTTTGATACTGGTCAATCGGTGATTTTTGGTAGCTTTCCTTTAATTTTATTATTCCTAGTAACGACTAGTTTTTACTTTTATGACATTCGTTACAGATTTTAAAAGAATAAGAACGATGTTAGTTTTACACGCTGGTCCTTGACTAGTGTCATCACTATCTAGATATCGCTTTCTTTAAAATTTTATGACGCAAGAGAAGACAAACAAATATTATTATAACAAAAGAGCATGACAAGTAGTATTGTTTTACTTTGGTGTTAGTAGTAACACTGTTAAAAGAAAATTAATCTAAGAACATTAGTATAAAGCTATAAGAAAGTTATTTGAAAATGTTAATTGAGGGAAGGGTGGATTAAGATTCACCATATTTTATTATCTCTAGCTGAGTAAACTGGAGTAAATACACTCGGAATATGATATATATATATATAATATAAGAGAGAGGGTGAGTATGTATATATATGTTGTTATGTTATATATATATAAAGAGAGGTATATATGTTATATGTATGGTGATATATATGTTGAAAGAGAGAGTATAGGTATATATATATATAGAGGTATATATATAGATATATCGAAAGCAGAAGGGTTAATAGATCCATTTTCCTCTTTTCGTGCTACTAAAGGGTCTTCACAATCACCATAATACACTATGCTAAGGAATTAATAAACAATACTGGTAACTTAGTTATTTGGTAAAACTTTTAGATACCTTCATGTACTAATCTTCACAATTCTAATATTTCGTCAGTATCTTAATGGATAATATTTAAAACGATCCTTTAATGAGTTAGTATCAAAAGCCAATATGTTAACTGTCTAGAGCAGATTATGTTTTCACTAGAATAGAATGGTAGTATATTTACTTTTTGAACAATTACCATTGTTAAAACAGCTTGTTAGTATCAACATTTAAAATAAAAATATTAACGGAAGTGTTCATGCTTATCATCTTCCTGATTAGGAAAAACGCAAGCTAGAGCAGCGAACAATTATTAGCTGGTAAGTGCTCAATTATTCCTTTCTGCCAAAAAATATTAATGGCAAGGTTAGTTGTCATTCTCTTGCTGTTTTTATTATTTTTATCTTTCTTTTAAAAGAAAATCTTTTCTTTTCGAATTAATTTTTCGCAATGAAAATGGGGCCCTCCCTTAGGATGAATCCTGTAGGTAGGTATTGATAAAAATAATAAAACATGATCGGCAAAAAAATTTTTTTTTTCAATTTTTTACCATTTGAAATCACCTATCTATCTAAGTTTTCGCGTAAATTATACATATGCGGCATGAAATGTATAAAAAATTTCCGATCAAAACCTAAATTATGTGTCCTCTGGACTTAAAAAAAATATCTTAATGCTAACCAAGTAACTTATTTACATAAAAACCGCTTAATATTTATACAAAACGTTCCCCTAATATCTCAAACAACAATGTAATATATCTGGCGGAGTGAGAACTGAAGTCTTCCTGTAGTCTTCTTATGTCTCCTCGCTAGGTTTTAGTGTCATTTACTTATTTATAAAGCAAAGATAGGCATCCGCGAACTTCACTATAGCTCTATTTGTGCCTAATGCTTGTTGCTATTTCTCCTTTTTTACCTTTAAAAGTTCCAAGCTTGTAGCTTATGGGAACTTACAATAAATTCTATGATTTGTCGTACAAA
>JABUQX010080097.1:0-43047 GCA_015478945.1 Trachelipus rathkii
ATATAGGTCAATACGAGACCCTTTGCTAACACTATGTCTACGAATTTTGGGCAACTGACTACGAAGCAAACAGAGGAAGGATTGGAGGTGGCAAAGATATAAGCATTTTGCAAGGAGTGATCAAGAGGGGAGTGACACTGACGGGATAGAAGAGTTGATGCAAAAGCGGAGAGTTGAAGATGTGCAAATCAATAAATGAACAGCGCAACGGAAATCAATCTGAGGTTACGTACGTGAGATATTAAGAGGAGTGGGGGTGTGCGCAGGAGGGCCGAGAAGAAATGAGTGGGATTAAGAAACCATGCCAGAACGAAGACCGGTGGCCAGACCGGGAAGGAAGATAGAGTGGATCACGTGCGCCCGTGTGTATGGGGAGCGCAAGAGGAACTTCGATCGACAGCACTCTGGGCGCGAGGGAATATTACACAGACACTGGAAAGTACCTGACTAGATCCCTTGTAATGGATTTTCTACCAGATGGGAATGGGTGAATAACATATATATATATATATAATATATATATATATATATATATTATATATATGATATATAAAGTATATTATATATTATATATATGATATATATATATATATATATATATATATATATTATATATACTCATATATGTTATATACTATATAATTCACTTTTCTTCCTTAATAAAAAAATCATTTATTTCTTCTCTTCTCTGAGGATCTGTAATATAAAATTTATTCCAAAACAATTTCCTTAAAAATAAAACTTCTTCAACAAAATCCTCCTTAACCATTTTCCAACATTTCCGAATTTTATATTTTAAAGGAGTCACACCACTGAAAATAACAGCTACCTTAATCATGCATCTCTTACAATAAACTGAACTAAAGCTTTATTGTTGTATTCCTGCATTATCAAAAAAATTTAACATATATAAGAATATATTATATATATTATATAAGTTACTATATATATATTATATTATAATTATATTATCATTTATATAATTATATATATTATATAAAGAATGGTGACAGTGTGTGTGTTATTGTCTCTTCTCTACGCTTAATTTCTGCTTACTCAGCCGTGAGGGAATACATTAATTTACATAGAATGTATGGATGTTAGATGTATTTTCCTTATTAATTGCTTTGCATGGTAACTTTTTTACATTATGTAAAATTTTAATTTTTTAAGGGAAGTCTGCAAGTCTGTAAATATTTTTAATTAGCCGACTCCGGCACCGACTCAAGTTTTATGTATACACATGAAGTTTAATGAAAAAAAAGTGCTCCCTACTAACTCCTTTGTTTTAATTTACAATTAAATATGAAAAAAAATATTTTATAGTAAACAGAAACTTACCAGACTTCGCCTCCACCCAGAAACTTACCAGAATTCGCCTCCACCCAGAAACTTACCAGACTTCGCCTTCACCCAGAAACTTACCAGACTTCGCCTTCACCCAGAAACTTACCAGGCTTCGCCTTCACCAGAGAAAACTATACCATACTTTCGCTTCATCCCAGAATCTTACCAGACTTTCGCACCTCGCTCTCACCCTATACTTACCCTAGACATTCGCCTCCACAAGATAACTTATTCAGACTTTCGCCTTCTACCTCAAAACTTACAGACTTTCGGCTCTTACCCAGATAAAAGGCGTTACTAAGACCCAAACTAAACCCAGAAATTTATCTGTTTGCACCCCCCGACTCGGAACCCACCCTAATAAAACTTTGCGGCTCCACGATTCCGGCTCTGCGGAACTACCTTTTTATATAGAGTGAACACTGAATGGAATCGTATCATCGTAAAAAAAATTCACTTTCGGAAGAGGAAAAAGAGATCATGTTTTGTCTCTTTTAATCCAAGTGTAGCTACTTGGAAGGTATTCCATCTTTTATCCCGTAATGCTCAGTATATAAATCCTATCTTTGTTTGCATAACTATTAACTATTCTAAATCGCATGTTCTAATTCCTAGTTTCTACTATCACATTTTATTATTCTAAATCATAAATAACACATACAGTTCTTTAGCAAATTTCTGCTTCTCTCGGCTTCGATGTCTGAGCTCTAGTCTTCTGCTATATGAGCAAAATTGAAAAGCAATCTTTATATGGTTCTACTTCCATTATTTTGAGTAAAAAAAACTTCTACAAATTATTTAACATTCCCTCTTTTCTCACTTACACTTTCATTCATATCTTTAATGCTGTCTTTTCTTAAGTTATTTCCTCTCTAATTCATTTCTTACTCCACAGAATTTTTAGCAATTCCCTTACCATGTCCGTTGAAATTTTGTTTAAAACTTTTGCAGAGTTTTCTTTATTTTTATAATAAACGCTAAATTTATGTTCTGTAACATATCGTTGAATCATCATTAGTGTCTCTTAAGTTTAAAAGGAATTTATTTTAAGGAAAAACGCCAAGTCTATAAAAGCCCTAAAATAAAAAAAACAATAAAGAAATAGTATGTATATTACAAGTATATATATAATAAATATATTATGATTATATATATACAATAGTTTAGATTCACCAATTGTGCGGTTATTAATGTATAGACACTGGTGGGGACGAATAGGAGGAGGGATTTTTGATGACATTGATTCGTGTGTGTATGGCGGTGGACTTTTAATGAAGGAATGATAGATACTTCTGAATCGTACTGGTAAATGTTAGCACGATTCATAAGATGGAACAGTGTTGAGCGGCCTTTCAAATAGCTTTTTTGTACGCTTGTATCGCCTGCGCTGGTGTATATTTTAATGGTTCTAGGTGTCCAGAAGTTTGTGTGGGGCGTCAGCGGCGTCGTACTGTTGGGGTAAATCATGAGATTGTAAGGGAATATAAGAAGTTGGTTGTGTTTGGTAACAAGGAGAAATTTCCTCTCAACATTTCCAGTAAACATGGGATGAGTGACAGAAAAACTTGATGACACCCACTACAGATGGATCTGTTTTAATTTAATTTAATTTTAAATTTTTTTATTTATTCTATAATAATGAGTTGTTATATAAATCCCTTCCTTATTGAGTTTGAACGGCAAGAGAAGTATTGTTATATGTAAATATAAACATGGAACTCAAATACATCGTACTATCTGTCAATCGGAATATCAATAAATTATGACCTGAAGAGGGTAACAGGAAAAATAAATTTTATGTTGGGGAAGGAAGCATTCTAGTACTTCTGAAATGGAAAGCTTTTCAACTCTCTATTAGTGGTTAACGTTTCAAAAGTTTTATTGTGAAGAAGTTTTCTACTTCAATTTTGGGTTGAATTGCAATAAGTAATAAAATGTGTTTGTTGAGAAATGGTTATACTAGATTTGGGTGTGGATACCTTTCTTTATAAGAATCTTGTTGAACGGCAATTACTAGCATTTGTCAAAGATAACGATTTGAATGGATTGCCACTGCTTTTCTCGCGCGGATTAAGATAAATTTTTTTTTTGAGGATGGAGCCAGTTGAAAGATGAAATAAAAAGTAACAGTTAATATTGGCAATGTAATGATTGATATCTTTATAACCGAACAAAAGAAAAATAGTCTTATAAATATATACGTATGTTCAACATTGTTTTGCTGATGACAGACAAAGGACTTTAGAAATAGGAAGCTGAAAAAAAATTAAAAGAACTCAAATATCGGAAAGAATTAACGTGTTATATTTATCTTTAAATCTTAAAGTTGATCAAAATTCTTTTATGCTGAGTGAGGAAAATGAAAATATTATTATTCAAATTGAAATCATGAACACAAATCATTTAAACGATATTTAAAATAACATCTAAAGAAAATAAATTAAGGAGGAGGTGGTACATCTATTGACAAGTTAATTGTAAACGAATATGATATATGTAAAGGTCATTATTGTTGTTAAACTTTCAATAATGAAATAAATCAGGAATATTTCAAGAAGGATATCGAGGTATATGTTGTGTGGTTTCCCTAGAAATTCATCGCTTTCTCAAAGACAAATCTTATAAGACTATGTTTTATTTTTTTAATTAAATGACCTTACATATATATGTTTGGTACTTCAGAGAGGCAATATATTATTCGGCATTCTGTAAATATATAAATAAGTATATATTATATATAATATATTATGATATATTATATAGTATATACTTATATAATATATCTATATACAATATATAAAAATAATATAACAAAGTAAAACTTCATATAGTTGAAATAGAAATTATTTTTGAAACAGAAATTGTGGAAGACTAAAATTGGGTCTGATTTTTTACAAATGATTGTCCAAAAGAACAATTGTGACCGTAAGTGTATTGCCAATAACTAATAATAATACATATAGTAAGATAAATAATAAAATATATATAGTGATCGTAAATATAACAATATAATAAAACCAATAAGCGTTTTGAAGTGATTATCAGGTTCCGAAGGCTATTTACCACATCAAGAATTTTCAATAGTAATTATTATTTATAATTTGTAAGTTCCCCTTGTTTTTGATAATTCGTTCTTCAATTTTCCATTCTTGATAACGAAACAATTAGGCTGGTTCGGGTGAAAAAGGATGGGTAAGTGTTTATGGTGCGTCGTTACGTGAAAACAAAACTGAAAGATCATAACGGTTATTAATATTCAAAATTCTTACATAGAATAATCTTTACGGTTTGGGGAAAAAAAAATTTAATGCGTTATATTTTTAATGAGAGGTTGTAATTGGAATTTGATAATCTACAAGGCTAATTACCCTCAAATCATAATCATTTCTTTTAATTACCAAAGTTTACAAGTATCCGGTATGCAAGCACACACAACAATACTGAATCTCTCGTGAAACTATAAATGAAGATCTTGGTGGAAATTTTAGCAATGTGGATCTTGGCAGATTTGTGAAAATTCCATGTAGCCTTGGTGGATTTGATTTGTGAAAACCAACTAGGAGTGGATTTAAAATCTTCAAGTTCTTAAAAGTTTACAGCTTTCTCTCACATAATTTTGCAATCATTTGAACATTCAATTCAAATAAATTCATTCACAAAAATGCATAAAATTATTCAAACACGCTCAACTTGGTTATGCTAGAACAATCATTTAGTACATTTAAAATGAATATAATTACAATTACAAAATGATGGGTTACAGTTCTACTATGCTATATAACTTTATAATAAATTATAATAGTGAGATGGCTGCACCTAGAATGGGGAAAAGTTAGAGAAATTGAATTAAGTAAATACCTAAAAAATTTGCAATGGATTACTATGGTTTTAATGGAAAAAAATTTTCATTCTCTAATTCTAAAGTGCCTTTAAAGGGAGTTGGTCATCTTTAATCTGCAAGGAGAGAAGATGATGAGAGAGAGAAAGATGAATAAAGATTCAAAAGTTCTCCTTATAAAGAAAAAGAAGAAATGAATTTGGTTAAATTTCAAGAACCCATTTCATTTATCAGTCTTGGTGTATATACTATTAACGTTCGCCAATATTAAGTCACTTGAAGTTGTTTTTAAAAAAATGTGAAAAAATTTAAGTCATAATCTCGGATAGGACTGAATAGTATGATTATGATTACGTGAGATCAAACTAAGAGACCAAGTTTCCACTTTTGATACCAAACGAAAGCACCCATCAACGACCATCTATCAAGCAGACGGTGACCCTGTGATTCTCCTGACAACCTAAGTGTGTACAGTCAGGTACTTAGGTCACCATCTTTCACCATAGGAGCCTTAAAGATCTTGTGACGTGTCTTCCTCTTAATTTATGAATTCAAATCTAACCATTTTCACTTGGAGTGCTTAACTAATTTTTCAACAAACTATTATGAAAAACCATTTTTTAATGTATCACTTTACCGACGTCATTGAAAACTATTTTGTGAATGTAAAAAAAGCATGAATAACGAACATTCGCTAAAATACGATGTTTGACTATTCTTCTTAAAATGTTCGTTGCTAAGTTCGGCGAATAACGCGTGTGTGTAACCGAATTTATTGTTTCGAAGCTACTCGAAATGTGCTCTTCCGTCTCCGCTATTACGCAGAAGAAGCAACGTGAATCAATTTCAACATTCTCAATTCTTTGATGCGATTAATGAAGTGTAGATGACCAGTCATAAGTTCAGTCAAAAATCTTCTTTCAGACTTATCAGCTCAGAATAAATTTTTTTTTTTTGCTTCTATAGACGAAGATCTGATCAGACATTTTTACTTGAATAACACAGGACACCCATGTCTCGCAATGTTTCATGAGCCATTGGTTTGTTGTTTCCATTGTCTCAGTCAATCTTTAATGTGGCTTTTTTCAAAGGCAATAAAACAGTTCAGGGACTATTAAGATAATTATAGCACCTCTCTTAGAATTTCAAGTGATAAAAGTAAGAGCGATTAACAAGTAAATTATATATATATTATTATATTATTATTCTATGTTCTATATTTTATCAGCTAAATTATTCTATCATAATAATTTAATAGAATTTGGTCTTTTTTTCTATCAAAAATTCATTTGATAAGACGTTTGCGTAATTACCTATAAATTATATATATAGAATCCGGAGAGCTAGGTGAACTCTCCACGGAGAATCACTACAGAGAAGTAGACACAGAGAGAGTTATTAACACCTATAAATTCTGGTTCTATAACTTTATTGCTCGAGTCGTCACTAATCTCAATAGCCCACATACGAGTAAGTCCAGTATTTACTCCACAGTATTATCTCTATATAATATCAACGATCTACGATTACTATAATTGATTCAATCACTCGGCAATTATTTTAAACCATAGGTAATAAACTTAATCTGAGTTTAGAAACGAGTTAGTATGAGAAATATATATTATATAAAATTAACGTTCATCGAAAATAATATTAAATGAGTAATTTTAGTCTATAATATATTATAGTTATAATAAAAATGTATAAATGAATTTATAGAGAAAAAAAATTTCAAAAATTTTTTTCTACAGAGAGAAACTGTATATTAAAGAATGGTGTGAATTGAGAAAAAAAATAAGAGCTATTGTAATAAAAAATTTAGCAAATAGTAGAAAGTTATATTTATAGTTCACCATACTATAAACAGTGTACATAAAGTATGGATTATAAATCACTATTAGAGGCCAAACTAGCCCAGTTACCACCCCTACCGTAAATAAATGTAATGTGGGGTGTAATATAAGTTGAGCCTAACCGATTGGTTCATTTATAACTTTAATTTGATGGTATTATTAATAATGACTAATTTACTAAACTTATTTATGCTAATTTTTATAATAATAATACCGATTAATAACAAATCACAGTTACTTGTTATAAAATGTATATGATATAATTAAAATTCAAAAGATATTAATTTATATGAAAATAATATAGAATGGTTCCCAAAAAAAGTAGGTCTAAAAATTCATTAACCACCTTATGAATCGGGATGTAAAATTGGCGCCAACCAAATTTAATATCATTATTTACTTATTAAGTAATCATTATATATCGAGATATTTTTTTAACTATATTACAAAAATTTTAATATAATAAATCAATTAAGCTGTAGATATTAAGGTAAAGATATAATATTAATATATATAAATAAATTTAATATTATAATACAGTAAACAGAGACCTGAATGTCCAACCCTCACAGAGAATAAAGAACTGCCGGCGCTTAAAAATCAGAGTAACACAATACACTATATGGGCAACACATTTCACCGCGCTATGGCAAGGTAAGAAAAGTACGTAAATTGAGCTGGTTCCCTCGATAAAGCGGTTTAAGAGGATGAAAGACAACTTATTTTAAAGATTAGTAATCTTTATACGTACGTATATTTAATTATAGGTGAGAGGTGGAGTAGTTCACGTGTAATTTCTACCACTATCTCATTAATTGTTTATTAGGTCCTTGTATAATGTCTCAGAAAAATTAATATATCGTCTTATCAACATAGCTGAGACACTTTAGACTCGAACGTAAAGTTAGAGGAGCTTTGGATATTGTACAGCTTCATAAATCACAACCAAATTAGCGCCTAGCGATCTAGCGCTTCGGGTAATTACCGCGGAACGCTATGCACGGCTAATCACTCGGTAGGTGAGAATATAATATACGAGAGCCTAGAGGTTTATCCTCATACGTGCGTCATCAAATACTTTAACCGTATGAGCTAGTCACTATTATAATAGAAATTGTACAGATTCTCTGATATTATCATATTAAAATACGACCTCGAACGATAAAGTACGACAATATTTCAGGATGACTATCGTATAAGAGTAATATAGTATCGTATTAATATATAATATATGAGTAACGTTTATATCTGTAACCGTTTTATATATAAGTGAAAGTATAGTATAAGTAAAATATTAAACGTACAAATATTTGAAGTATTTTAGTATTAGAAAATTATTATTTTTCTGGAGGGCGATTTTGAATTAGACCTTTTAAGTTTATATAGTATAACGGTTCCGAGAAACGTCTAATTTTTTAACCTATATTGGAACTTTATGTTAACGCTTTAACCGTACGAGTTCAATATAAGTACGTAAAAAATGGATTCTAAACGTGTAGAGGAGTTCAAATATATATTTATAGGGCTTTTTTATATGATTGTATTATTTGATCTAGAGACGTTATCGAGAGAGGTAAATATATTAATATATTTAATATTAATTTTATTTATTTTAAAATATATATAATTAGAAAACTACTTTTTAAGTTAAAATATAGAAAACTAAAGGTAAAACTAAACTAAAAACATAAACTAAACTATGGAGCTATAAAGGAATTTTTAAATGTATTATAAGTATTGGAGTCCTAATGACAAATAAATTAATTAAGAAATGTATTGATAATATTAGGATGAAAAACAACACAAAAATAGTACCAATATGTGAATAACTTTATTATTAAGCATAAATCTTTAAGACTAGATTCCGTAAATATATATTATTTTGTGTTTTCTACATCATGTAAATAATCACTATTTAATTCACTATATAAAAGTTTTATTTTTAGATCCACATACTTCACTCGAAAAGTATATGATTTGGCTGATTAAACTGTTGTCCATTGTCGCGGCGGTGAACGTAGGAGGGACCTTTAATATTTTTTTTACGTTAAATTTTAAAGTGTAGCAAAAAATGGAAAACGGAAGAAAGACCATATTAGGAATATATGGGCTCCGCCGCACGGGGGACTATGAAATCTGTGTAGTTTATAATAAATGGAATTTTTGTATATTGATTGTTGTCTTTCGCTTCTGAGAGAGATTTGTAACACGCATAGACAAAAAATCAATCGAAATTTAAGGAAAATAAGTACAAAAATAAAGGATAATAAAAACGCAATAAAAATTAATTTATATTTCATTTATATTCTAAATAAAGTAGTTTAACAGCCCAATATATAATATACTATATATATATCATATTATATATGATATAATAATAATATATAATTATATAATATACTATAAAATTAATATTAATATATATATATAATTAATATATTAATATAATTATATATAAGTATATATATATATTATATTAATATTATAATATTAATATTATAATTATATATTATATATAAATATATATACTATTTATATTAATATTATTAAATAAATATAAATGTGATTCCTCCATTCCTTAATTTAATTTTTGGTGTAAACTATAAAAAATATCATAAACTACTATAAGAAAGAATTATAACTAAAGTTCTAGACAGCACTATATTATATATGCTAAATCTAAAGTTTTCTGCTTTTTCATAGAATAATTTATATAATATTGTAAAGAAAAATTATTCTTAATTTAAGAATGGGAAAAACGGTATAGTGAAATTAACTTACTGGGGTCACATATAATTTTTGGAATAACTTTTTATAAGATTTACTAAAATGTAATATTATATTGCATATTTTTATTTTATTTTTATGTGATTTAATTAATTTTTATTTTTTATATAGAATCATCGATTTAGAATATTTAGGCATAATACCTTAAATCTATTGCCAATTTTCTTTAATTTACTTAAAACTGACTTGGGTACTAATCTCCTAAGTTTTAGTATGGGATTTGTATAACCCCCATGTCTTCTAAATGAGAGAGTATGATGACATATCAATTATTTTAATGACACGCGCACTAAGTGAATAGTCACGCAATATCATATTACTTCACCACTTCTAGTAGCCCCCAGACATCTGCATACATTTAACAAGTAACTTCTTTGTATTGAGCATTACCACTGTTACTCTGAAAGCAGCAATTGCTTATTGTGACAAAGTTTCATCCATTTTGTTGTTTAAAAATGATGGGAGTACCGACTTCAGCTAAATATTGCAGTGCACAGAGGCTATTAATTATTCTGATGATGATAATTAGAACAGTATTAACACCAGCTTTTGTGTGTGACTTGGTTGCCCATTATTGTATCTTTCTTAAAAGTAAATTTTATATCTTCTCTTATCTGATTTCATATCTATCATTGCCTAAAATAATATATTTTAATGTGTAAATTATATAATAAATAGAAAAAATAGTAATAAAGAGATTATTAATTATTTATATAATTAATTATAGAAACTCCATAATAAATGAATATTATTAACTTATTTTTTTTTTTCATAAGTACTTGTAGTATATTATCACATAATTTAGTATTAGTATTTAGTATATATTATTTGATTTACATTAAAATAAAATAATTAATTAAATAAATAATTAATTAAGTAACTTATAATAATTAAAAAGGGTAAATTACAAACATTTAGATACATCTCTAATAATGGGAAATAAATAAATACTCAGGCTATATAAAGAAAACGAAACTAAAACAGATTTTATTGTTGAGGCATAAAAATCAAGTTACGCACACATCATAAGCTAAGTCACGCTATTTGTCCCACACTCATCCGAATGTATTATAGGAGTATAAAGTTAAGGGGAGAGAAACCTGTTGCTCTTAAGAGAGATTGCAATGTAGGGGATCAGACATTAACCGACCATTACAAATGAAAAGGCTATTTATTAATAATTATAACGGTTAAGGTGTAATATTAACTCTAATGCAAAAGATTAATGCAACGATTAACTACTTCGTCGCATTTTAATGAAACATTAATTTTTCCTATTCTCTAGCCTAGTCTACGCTTATTGGACAGCTTAATTCGGTATAGAAAGCTATATCTATTACTGATTATCCTCAAATACGATTATGATTGATCTGATTATTGTTATTACCGAGAAATCATTTGATTGATGATCAATTCAGATGGGCTCTCTATTATGAGATTGCACACTTCTAACTGTTATCATTTTTATTTTATTATAACCTGAATTTTTTTTGTGTTGAGGAGAATTGGAGAGAGATGATGGATGTCATTTAATAATAACACTTTCTCGGATTACCAAAAAAACGACCCTAGACAACCAAACATAATCACAAGTATAGATAATCATATGTATCGAGTTCAATGTATTCTTTGTATTAATTTAAATATATCATTTTGAGAGTTCGTGCAGTGTTCATTCTGTTCAAACAGAGAAGGTGTTATAACGAGGAGAGACTCGCGATCCAGGAATAAAAGAAATAATTCTATTTTTGACAGTGCGACTTCTTACTATGGAGAGCGGATTTGGATTTACGACCTTTCGAGAGTTAATATCACACTCGGTTCTCACTGCAATCAGTAACTCTAATTGTGATTGATACTATTCCATACTCGTACCCCTATATCGCCGTACAGGCACTTTCTTACCTATGTTTACGAGAGATCACCGGTCTAAACACGCGCAGTTAAAGCATTTCTAATTGTTAGCAGTTGAATTATACGGATTACGTATATCACCATGATATATTATTACTGATTTAATGGTATCGTGTAGAGCAGAGAGACTGAAGTGCACATGTATCGTTGTCACAATATTTTTTATTAATTTTTTTTCGTCCATATTCAAATATCTCCCCCTCTGACAAATTATATTTAATAGCATTAACAGCAATTGAAAGATATGAGGCCATTCCTCATATGAGGTGCATAGAGAAATCGTATTTAATACAAAGACTCACAAGTATGGAGACCTGACGACATATCTCACTTTTGAAGCAGTGGTGTCCTGTAACAAGATTCTGAGAGAACTCAAAAAAAAAATAATTTAAGAATTTCATGTTTATTTAGTAAACGACAGAAAAATGAGATTAAAATGCAATATTTAAATAACTTATATTCAAGCAATTTGTAGTTTTATGAGAGAGATTCTATGAATGCTTTCTCGAAATATTTGAGTGAGCTCTTACAAGTTTATCTATAGCGAGGTTATTACGAAGAGCTGCCTCGTACAATAGAAAAAGACTGCGAGACATGTTAAAGGATACTGAGAGAAGTAATTTTGTGAGAGAGTCTTTTCATAATGATCACCTGGAACAAGAATAGGAGAATGCCAAGTGTATGGGAAGGACCTTATCGACAGTGCTCATTCTTAGTAAGCTCAGGATATATGCTGTGCGCTTCATAACTTTCCAGAACAGCTGTGAGACTGGCGAATACTTCTCCAAATTGGGTTTTGGGGGAATTCCAAAAAAATGTGAAAGCCTGGAGCAACGAACAGAGGCAACTTCTGTAAACATTCTCTCAATACCCTCTGGAGTGACCCGTAGGGAGGAGTACTTCTACTTTAAAAAAAATAGATTACTACTTTTTGATGAACGTCCTCTTCTATCATTATCGTTCATTAATTTTAAAAATAACGTCACTGCGAATTTAGTCTTAAATCTTTTTAAATATGAAAAAATAATTAAACTGCTTTCTAGAGCTTAGCTTCTAATATTGATCTTTATATAAGCGTTATAATCTAACCACTGAGGTCATCTTAATATTCTAATATGAAAGATCATGCTCTCTAGTAGACTTAGTTTCCGTATCTGTGGTCACTTCTCAATGAATATAATTATCTTCACTGCTCTTATTGAGAAGAGCGTAATTGTAATAGATGTAACGTTGGTACACTCACCAGCAGGTGGTACATCATGATCAATAAAACAATTAGATAAACAACGCGCTCGGTGTTACGTTTATGACATTTTTAGATTAGCCATATAGACTTAGATATTGTGTGCTTTGAGGTTAAGATGGTGTGTACTTCTGTTGCCCGATTATACTTATATACTACAATGTTTTAATATACCTCTCAGTGTAATTACAATATATTATTATTCTGATTTGAAATTCTTACGCGAATCCTTTTATCTATTGTTTAGCCATTGGCCTCCACAATTGTTCTTATACCTCTTTTTTCTCCTTTGGTGCATCGAATGTCTGCAATGGAATGTCACAGCAAATGCTGCTGTTTAAAAAAATCAATAGTTTTTGTAACAATACTAGTCATCAAAAATCATGCATACCTCAAACTACTGCTACAAATTCAGCTCCCAAGCAAAATGAAGTATTAAAAGGAAGGGGGGAATTGAGATCGACATGTTATCGATGGCAGATCAGAGTTTCAGCAAATTAGTAACAAAGATGAATATGGAATTATGATTTATTATATAGATGATAGCGATGTGTGTCGCCTTACGGCGCAGTTCCTAGCCTTTCCATAGTAACTCAGTCAGACGCGTTTCTCTTATATCTCGTCATAAACATCTGCAATCCAATAGTCAAATATATATACTAGTATTTATATATATAGTAATATATATATATATTTAATAATATATATGATAGTATATATAATATATATAGTATAAGTTAATATATATATATTAGTATAAGAATTATGATATTAGTAGGTATATTTATACTATATAATATATATATAGGTATATATGGTATATATATGATATAATATATTGAATAATCGTGTTCTTCTGTTCTTCTTACCTTTCAGACTTCCCTTCTTTGGCCCCAAGATTGGAGGTAAGGTGCGCTACAAGGGCATCGGAAAAGAAAGCAGTAGGAGAACATGACAAACGATCGAAAAGAAAGCCCATCCATTGACCGAGCCCCTCTGTTTACAATTTAATTAGTGAAGCAGCTCGTCCACAGACAGGAAATTATGCCACACCCGTAGAGGACATGCGGACCTATATATACGCGATATACGGATCCTCACTATGGAAACTCGTCAATGTAAGGGTTCATCCCCTGGCTCCAGGCGTGTGAGCCACAACTCAGGCCCATACAAAACTTCGCGCCATGTCTCTCCTAATTGCGACGTCAGAGCTTTTTCTCGCTCTGCCAACGTTCAGTTATCAATTTCTCGTTCACTTCAAGTACATTCGTTCACCTGACTACAATCCACTTTCTCTTTACGGTCTCCCAGCCGGTCCGTTACACCACACTATCTCATCACAACTAAACATTCCGCTTAACAACCGATTCTTATCATGTGGCTCCTTTGTCCACATGCACCAAACCATACTTCAGACATAACTTTCATTTTTATGCTCCGCTCATGTTACGCCTTTCTTCACTACCACAACTCTCTATATGAAGCGTTCATTTAGTCCTGCATCTTTTGATTGAATTCTTTCACACCTAGTAAATCCCCCTAAGATGTCCCACTGGAACCATTTGAAGCTTTAGCTCTATAAGCTCCTTATGTCCAGACCACAGTGCCCACTACCTTATAACAATAACACCGGTAACAACATACCCTCGAGTAAGACTCTGGCGCACTCAAGACTTAGGTCGCCTTTACATTCTAACCAACGATTTAAAAATTGCACGAGCCAGCGCTGTCTCTTGCCATTAGTCAGACAATTAACTTTGCCTACGTACACCGCATCATGACATTCGCCTTGCCTCATTCCAGATCATACTATAGCCGCTAAAAAGAATTTAGAACTCAGACACGTTGCGTCACAGCTGCTCATTTCAATCTATGAATAACTTCAACCTGGAGGACTGTCGCTCACTCACAACGCATGAGCCTTACTCGTTATCCTACGTTTACTTTCAGAGCCTCCTTTTGCAATACCTGCCAAATTCTCTCCAACCTATCCTTCTATCTCAACTCTTCTTCAGACGTCGCCACACAGGAACCAAACATCTCTGCATGACAATAGTAGGTAATTGCACACCTCCACTCTACTCTCCATTGCTCACATCATTCAACACGCATTCCTGCCATGCATCCCATCCTGCGAAGTTCGGTTTCTAATGCCCCAGATCCATTGCATACAGCATTGAATAACCAAGGAAGAACATAGTAGCAGCTACCCTGTCTCATTCACTCCGCTATTTATCCCTAAACTCAATCGACTATCAATGGCTGAAGCTCCTACTAGCAGCCCCATCCAGAAACATCTCAAAATTTCCCAAGACATCTCAAAATGTCTCGACTTTCTCTCAACGTTTCCTCAATCAGATATGGACCATACGTCACAACCACACACAACTTGAACCTTTTTCAAACTTTAAATTTAACCATAGATCTTAGGACTTCACTACACAATATATCAAAAGTCTACTCGATATGCTATTGTACCAACAGGATCACTCATGCAAAAATTACTAACTCCTTCTGATCCGGCACTCTCATTTTCTTCCACACCAGCACGGCACACATTTATCCAGCATCACACCACTCAATTTCAGCTTTTCCTTTCATCTTTGTTTCAGTCCACAGTCAAGCAAATTATCAATTTGCCTACTTTCTCTAAAGATACAGTCCATCACCTCCATCTCTCTTCTTCCTCAAGCGATTTATATCCTATCTGACTGTCCATGTACCACATTAGCGAATTCATTACATTCGCCGATAAGTTCAAGCAGGTCGCTTTTACGGACGATCCAGCGACACATCTCCCGAGGCTGCAATTATGCATTCCCTGGCAAGAAATAGATGGTAGTAGGCCAGCCAATCCCAACTACCGACCTGAGAGCCCTTAGCTCCGACTTCTACGACACGCGCAGTCAGACATACATGATTGGGAAAATTCTTCCCCCCGCACACAGGGAAACTATGAGTATAGGGATGTCTGTAAGGTGTTATGCTTAGATAGGCCTGGGTGTGTTTTTAGTGTTAAATTGTTCTATATCTAGTATATATATATATATATATATATAGTATATTATATATATAGTATATATATATATATATATAATATATATATATATATATTATATGTATAGTATAATATCTCTAAGCATTCCACTTATTGATGAGGTTTGGTTTGTAACCGCACCTTTAATGTTGGTAAACCAGTCGCAGTTAAACCGTGACGCACAAAAACAAAACTTTGACTGAGCTAGAAAGCGACAGAGCCAGCGTTTTTCTGCTGAAAGATTACTTTCGTCAGATATCGGGGTACCGTCATTCTGATAGTCACCTTTGGCAGATCTCCCTGCGACACAACGGGTCAAGGAGTAAATTTTTAATAACGAAGCTATAGTAGAGATTTCGGGAGTTCCATATTGTAGCTAATGATATAGTATTCATGAGCTATGTAACTTCAAGCATGTTCCTTATATATTTACTAGTCTATGATAGATAAATAGAATGATATATAGTATTATATAATAACTATAATAAATAGCTTTGATGACTATATATACGATATATATATTATATATATATATATAATAATATATATATATATATTTATTAGTATATATAGTATATATATATAGTATAGCGTTATATATATATATATTGTGCCTCGGAATAACGGACGGAGAAATTACTATAGAGGATAATATAGTATATATATATACGGGTATAAAATATATATATGGGATATATATATATGACCTTATATTTTCAAAAAAAGGTAAATATATTTTACTATATTGTTATATATATATTATAAAATATGCTTAGTAAAATATTTTATATGAATTAGTCAATCATAGTATAAAAATAGTTAGTTGAGATACTTACTAATTTATTAATATCCGCTAAGCATTCTCACCAGCTTATTGATGAGGTGTGTGGGTTTTGAACGGCTCGCACTCTTCAACTGTTGGTTGAAACCCAAGTCGCATTTTAGAGCCACATCCTGTGGTGCATGGTGGTTAACATGCCTGGTTTTACCTAACTATTTGAAGGTGCAGGGTCAAAACAAACCTCTCTCAGTAACGTTGAATACTCAGGGATCATTATATATTTATTACTATATATAATATATCATAATATTAGTATTTTTCTTATCTAGTTATATATATATTACTTAAATATATATATTTATTACTAGTATAGTTATTATAACAATTTATAGTATAATATATAGTAAAAGTAAATCCGTCACTACCTACGGGTTAGGGGATATAATGGTCAGAGCTTATCAGTTTTATTTGTAGTTATTTTTATCAATATCAAAATATATAATATATATAGCGATATTTTAGGTGAGTGGGCGTATTTCCGACCGATTTAATCGTCATACGTCACATCTTAGTCATTGGCAAAAATCGGCAATATTTTGGTTTATCAATCGTGAACACTGTCAGGCAATTCTTTGCCGAATTATTTTGCGATTAATGGTGAAACCAAGATAGTTAGAATTTTGGAAATATATGGGTAAAACTCAATAAATGAAGATTATAATTATGTATTATAATGATATATATTTATAGATATAATATTATATATTATATATATATTAGATATATGAATATATTATATATAAGTTCGCAGAAGAAAAGATATGCTACTCATCTAGTTAATATATTATGATAATATAATATATATATATATCACATAGGTATATAGTATATATATATAGTAGTATATTATATATATAGCCGTTCACTGTAGGATGTAATATACTCATTTTGATTAAGTGGGTGATATGTATGGAACATTCTTCAGTACCTACTAATGGTTTTCTCCTGGTTCGCCTATTCTTGTTTCTGCGTTCATAATCACCACTCAAACTTATCCTCCAGCAAACAATCTTAGCAAGCAGAGAACCACCAATCCTTTTATCACATATGTCATACTAGCACATACTTATAGGTGACACCACCCTCTCGTTATATGACCAAACACATCTTCAGACATCGGCCAGTCCCTTATGATCCTATGTGTGAGAGGGAAAAGAGCATTGCCACGGGAGATTCGTGCATATCCTATGCCGTGCGTTTAGAAGCACACTAAGCTGAAAGGGGAGGGATTGGGATTTAGGATGGCCACCGTACCTACAAGAAGACAGAATGAATCAGTAAGTGAGAAGGGTTTCAAAGATCTTAAGTAGTAATTACAAGTGAGAGCCGATACGCGCGTATAAGTTAAATGAGGATGAGAGCGGCTTCCTTTTTATCTCCTGAATAAGGTTGAATACATTGTAAAGGCTCCAACACTAGAAGGAAAAGTGCTAGTATTGAGACACATTAGAGAGTATGAGTTGCTAAGCGAGATGCGGGATCAGCACGGAAAGCACACTCCCTCAAAAACTCTGGGATGAATGCCATCTGGGCCACCCGTCTTCTCTATCCTCTCATCAGAATCTTTCATGGGCTATGCACGGGGCGCGTCAAACTGTAATTCAACCAAGGAAAGACATAGGACCAACGTGTAGCGAAAAAGAAGGAGGAGGAATGATAGAGATATGACCAGAAATCCAGTCTAGGGTATGAGTATACGTGGAGCGAACTAGGATGGTTGCCGAAGAGATAATTTTGGCACTAAAAAAATTAGCAGATTTTGTGTAGAATTATACTAACAGACACCGAGTAAAGTATTGTTGTTATAGATGGGATCATACGGGAGAGAAGCAGTTCTGCTGAAAGAGATCTTTTTGGCAAGATGTGCCAGAATATGTATTTTTTCAGTAGGTGGAGAAGCCAAGGACAGGAAGTTAAAGCGGCCGAGTCGTATTGTATATGTAAAGCGGCAAGCTTTCTGCTCGTTCTGCGCCAAGAAGTATGGGGGCCTAGCACCACGATTTTTCAGCTGAATGAAAATTGGCGAGATTTGTATGGATTATTGGAAATACGTATAATTTGTTCCATCCGCCCGAATAAACCCCGCAGATGCTTCTCTCGAGCGGGCGTGCAATGGCCCACAGATCAACAAAGCACGATTAGGGAGCAATAAAAACGGTTTCAGTGTAGGAAGAGAACTAAAGATTTAGTTGATAGATTATGGAGATGAGAACTTGCTAGTTCCATCAAACCGTTACAGCTTGCCTACCTTGATCTTAATTATTATATTTTGATACTCCATCATTACTTCTCCTCAACTTGAGGTAGGCTAATTTGCCTTATCATCTGCAAACTTGGAAACCATTGAGCATCTTTAAGTCCCTGGTCTAAAATAATTTTATACATAACTATACAGAGAGGGGAAGCGGCACTTGAACTTATATTAAATCTTGACTACGGGAGAACCACAACATGTCTCCCTCATTTTTCATAATAAATACTTTTCATATCATTAATTATTATTTTATTTATTATTACAATTATGTATTAATTATTATTAGTTATTACGTGACATTAAAGAGAAAAAAAAATTTGGTTAGATGCTATCGCTGTTAGAATAATTTCGGAGTGGTTGAACCCTGACCCCTCCCAACCCCGCGTAGTGTCCTTTACCAGTCCATTGTATATATACTATATGATATAATATAATATATATATGGGGCTATGTAAAACTAATAAGTACATCCTAATTATATACTTATATAGTAAATATATACAGGTAATAAGTACGTTCTTCAGGAGGTTAAATATGGGCTCTGATAGCAATATTATTATTTATATTTTATTATTATTTAAATTGATAGCTCATGTAATAATATATAAATTTATTTTGAAATCCCGTAGAAATGGAATATTAAAGAGGGATAGTAGGAGTACTAATGAGAGGTAATAACGATAAAAATAAAATATTTATAATTATATAAATATAATATAGTAAGTAATCGATGATAATAGTAAAAATGACGCTATTATTAAACGAAAAGAAAAATAAATATCCAATTATGTAAATAACTTGATTATTACATCTTGTAAAGACTAGAATTACAGTATTATTTTTTTTGGTCTTCTCTCGGGAAATAAAACTCGCCTTAATTAGGAAAGACTACAAAACTTAATTTATTTTCGACTCATCTCCGAAAAGTAGATGCTAACTGCTTCGTATATAATTCGTACTCCACTCATGGACACCGCTTCAGGTAAAGGGATAGTAACCTTGTTAATAATTTTTTAACGTTTTTGAGATTGTTATTAAAAAAGTGTAGCATAAAAAAATCGGGCTCAGAGGAGTAAACCCTAATTAGGAAATGGGGGTCGTGGCGTAGTTTTTTATAATTTAATTTTTCTGTATACATCATTTTCTAAAATCATTATTCCATTAATGTTCGTGATTTTAATATTCATCATCGCCAATGCATAGATTTCTCTAGTTTAGTATATAAGATGATCACTTCCTCTTATTTTTCTATTCCTTCAACCCTTATATTTATAAAATTATATATTATATACTATATATAAATCTTTATAATATATATATAGAACTCTCGGCCCAGAATCTCATTTAAAACCCTAGTAAGCATAACTTATATCTAAGAAGACTACTAGTTCTCTGAGGTATACGAAAATTAGGTTTCGGATACGATCCAGTCCTTACTTAGAAGTTAAATAGATTAAATTATCTACCACTTCTCTCAGAGGGTAGGAGTTATTATTAACGTTCATTAACTTTATCTCGCAGAAAATCATTAAACATGTTCTGATTCTCCTCTTCATAGCTTTAGTTTTCTAGTATTTTTTTTTAAATATAACCACTACAAAACTTAATATACGTCTTTTAATACCTACAGAGCTCATCAGGTCAGAACACCGATCTCTCTGCCCGCCTTCTCTAGGGGAAAAAACGCATAAAAACATCGGGCTGTTCACAGATAAACGGAAAAATTATTTTTGTCAACATCTCGTCCCGAGAAGTAAAAAAGGCTTATTTACCCAATTTTATAGCTTGTGCCGCGCACCAACGAGGAGTATAAGTGGGGAGGAACAACTTAGATCTTTACGTCGACATTTATATTAAGAATTGATATTAGGTATTACACATATCATTTATTTATTTCATGATGATTTAAATCATTGTTTATCAAATGTTTGTCATCATACATTTATCCGGGTAAACCCTTTGGTTTTTTCCCTCAGAAAAATACATAGTCGACGTTTCGTAATTACCTGAGACAATGCCTCGGAGGGATCAATCCCGAGGCGGTTTCTCGTACGCCGCGTCACTGATATATATAATGACGTGCTCGATAAACCATAAAAAAACGACCTCGAACGATGCAACTGCAAATATTAGGACATTACTACAGATGAAGCGAGTATGAAGTATATATAGGCCGTTTTATCTTACGCTCTATAAGACAAAATCTTAGTCGTTTAAAAGTTAAAATTTGAGAAAAAAATTTCAATTTTTCAGAGGTCTCGCGGACAATCTTTGGAGAGCGATTATATAAGATGCTAGTACCCTTTTTGAGTAAAACGGTTCCGTGAAACGTTCAAAAAAACACGTTATTGTATATTATTTTATTACGCTTAACGACGTTCTCGCGTATAACTATATTGGAACTTCTAGAACACGCTAGAGTTATTTATTTGGGCTTTAATACGAACCGTCAGCTATATGACGAAGACCTTCCGAGCGACATGAGCCGTCGTGCATATATTTTTATTATTTTTGCTAGATCACTCGCTAACCTAAAAATTCATCTTATCCGAGAAAACTTATGGAATTTGAGGAGACATAACTAAAAAAAAATAATAACAATAAATATAGCTATACCGAGATATAGTATACAATAATTAAGATGAAAGAAAAAATGTAGCGGAAACGAAAATAATAAAGTAACCTCCCAATATTAGAATAACTTTAGAAGTAGTAATTTCATTAAGAGAGGTCTAGATTCGTCACTTATATAGTTATTTTTAGGTTTCTTCTCGGGGTAAATATAACAAACGCCTCGCATTAAGGATACACAGTAATCTAACAGATTATTGCATAAATCAAAAGTTTGATATTTGGCAACAACACTCCCGATAAAAGTATAGAAAGTAAGTTATTAATTTATTCGTGCCTAACGAAGTTGAATACCAGTGAGTTAAGGAGAGGTACCTTTCAATAATTTTTTTGCAGTTAAGATTATTTTAAAGTGACTTGCAAAAAAATCGCACTCAAAGCCTCTTGATTTCCCTTACCCTAATTATATCGCCTCTATTATAATTAATTTTTAGTACTCTAAAAATTATTTTCATAGAAAACTGAATTTTTGAATGAGGAGACTAAAAGTAAAAAAAAAATATATATATATATATTATATATAATAGTATTATATATATAAATATATATTAATAATATAGTATCAATATATTAATTATATAATATATTATATCATATATATATTAATATATCATATAATATTATATATATATAATATAATTATATATATATATTATATTTAATAATATATTATAATATATATATAATAAGTATATATTATATAAATTATATAATAATAATAATATATATAAATATAATATAAATATATATATAATATATAGTTATTATATATATATATATATTAAAAATATTAATAGTATATAAAGTATTATATAGTAAAATATTATATATAATTTTAATGTATCAAGACATAGTACAACCTTGCCTCACTTCAGAGAAAGAGAAAACTCGCTAATTAAGAACGAAACTTAATTTGCTCAATCTCCTTCGTAAGACATATATAATGAGATTACTTACCTACGTTAATTTTCGCACCACGCTCGATAGCGTAAGGGCCTTTAGATTTATTATTAACGCGGTATGATGTTAATGAGTTAAGAGAGAGATTCAATTTGATTTATGTTAGAATAAAATTTTACCCGCAACAACGCATCATGCTCATGATTTTATTTCACGTACTGAGGAAGGTATATTCTATATGTTTTTCCTATTTTCATCCGATATACTGACGTGAGCTTGTTTCTTTACCTTCAAAATACGAACTAGTGAAGTGTCGTATTTAACACGCGAGGGGCGGACGATCCCGAGGGACGAGAGTGCCGCGCATTTCCTACACAGAATCGTCCCACGACTCTACAAAATTTACGTTGACGTTCCACTAATAATCAGTATCATTACATGACGTGTTTTGCTCGTCAATTTACCTGATCAAAAACGACAACTCCGAAAGGAACAATATCGCTAATTAATTTAATTTCAGTATGAACTATCGCTCTCAAAGTCATAATCACGATTAATTATTATATAAAAGTGACGTGTATTCTGTACCGTTTAGAAGTCGAAGAATATATATATAGAGTGTAAAAAATTTTAGTATAGAAACAAAATATAATTTTATAATTTATTTTACAAATGTCGATCTTTTTAAATTATTTAAAGAGCGATTTGATTATGAATCTTATTGAAGGTGAATAATTGAAACGGGTTCCGAAATGAAACGTCTGACAGTAAGTTTATATATGGAACTTATTAATTTAACGCACTGAAAACGAACTGATATTCTTATAGCTTAAAAAATGTGATCTAAAGTACCGGATAGTAGCAACTTTATTTAGTGACTTTAAAACATCACCAATTACTTCGAGTATCAATAATGACTGATAAAATAGTAAAAGATAACAGAGAGTTTAACTTTTTCGTGCCCATACGAGTGAGAATCTGATAGGTAAGGGTACTTATTTTTAATATAGATTTATATTTACGTAAATTTAAACCAGATGTAGGCTAAAAAATCGGACTCAAACACTCTACTAAAATAAAGAGTGGACGGTCCCTGGCATTCAGTACGTTGTTTAATAATTAACTTTTTGTTTAGTCACTCTAAAAAGTATTAATTTTCATAGAAAACTGAATTAAGGGAGACATAAATATTAACAAAATAAAATAATATAATAATATTATTAATTATAATATATATAGTATTATAAAATAGTATATATATAAATATATTATAACGTTATTACTAATATATATATATGATATTATATGATATATACATATAACTATATGTATATTATATTTAATATACTTATAATATATATTTAAGTATTAATAATTACTTTAGTAATATTATATTTAATTAGAAAAGTCATTGATATATTTAAGAAAAGTTAAGGTAGGGGGTAGTATATTTGAAAATGAGATATAGTATATACAGAAGATGAGGATGTAGTATTATAGCGTCACAGCACTAAATATAGTAGTTAGTATAGCTCATTATATACTATACTAATATAATGAAGGCTTCGATATCGCACAAAAAACGTGTTACTTTTTAACCTATATCTACTCTGGCGAGTAATGCAACAAATAAGAGAATTTCGTCTACCTTGCGACGTATCTTCGAGAGGCAATGGAAATAATACTATATATCATAATTATTTGATAGTTTAGTCTCCAAATTAAATTCATGATTTTTCAACGAAGATTAAATTTTGATTAGAGGTAACACTATAACCATATTAAGTAGAATATAAAAAAAAAAGATCGCACCGACCTATATTTCCCTAGAAAAAAAAATAATTAACATGAATAATGAATGAATAATGACTTATTCAAATTCTTTATATAAATAAGGAACGGACGTAAAGAAACGTATAAAGTCCGCACTACGCTTCGATCGGGGCTACAAATTAACGCTAACGTTCTTCTGTCTCTAGATGTGCAAGAGAGGAATTTCGCTTCCTGTCAAGCGAGTTTTTCGAGGCAAGTGTACTATAGTGTATTGAGTTACCCTCTGTATAATTAGTAGTCCTACGCCTTAAAATCAGTTTCTAGAACTATTCAGAGTCCACACATTCTAAAGCTATTCACAGTCCACATTTTCTAAAGCTAGTCACAGTCCTTACATTACAAATATGAAGAATTAATTAGCTTTAAGAATGATTTCAGAGGGTCTTAAGTAAAAAAAAAAAAATAATCCAATATGTGAATTAATGAGGAGGTATCAACTCGCTCTACGAAGAGACTTCGATTCCGTATTTTTTTTGTTTCTCTCGGGAACACTGAGCAATACTTATTTAATGAACCAAGAACAATTTTATTTTGTATTTGCACCATAACTCCCGAAGTTAGAAGAGTAACGTGAGTTCTCGTGCAACTGAGCGAATCGAAAGAGGTACCCTTAATATTGTTTTACGTTTATTTAAAAGAGTGAGTCGCTATTTATATCCAAATGATACTTCTTTCATAGTCTTAGCGTCTCCGTAAAGTTCCATATGTCTCCACTAAGATATGCAGTAAAGCAACAAGTTATGTACTCTAGTACAAAAAAAAAATATAGTCCATTCATAAGACCTGCACTTCAGCCATAAGACATGCACTTCAGTCTTAAGACATGCAGTCCAGTAATAGTCCAGAATAAATACTACGGGGTCACATTTAGAGCCCCCATTTTTTACGCCAGAAATCGTTAAGGGCTAATAATGGTCCCAGATAGTCGACGTTCTCGAAACGCGTGAAATCGCCCGCGAAAAAGTCTAAATATTAACTAAGATCGCCTCTCAACAAAAATCATATCCTGACGGTAATAACGAGGTATTATAGATATGTTATCTGAATTGGACTAGATCGTTCGAGCGGTTCATAACAATACGACCGTATAAACGTCACTCTAATAATAATTTTAAAAACGTTTAGTCACGTGATAACATTGTCAATTTTTCTTCTGACAAAAAGTTAATTTTTAGAAGTAAATTTTAACACATTAAAATATTAACAAAACGCACGACCCCATCTTCGCTATAGCTTTGAATAAATTTTTGCTAACAGATATGATAAATTAATTAAAACTTAAGAAAAAAGAAATGAGCGGAAGAAAAAAAAATATATCCAATCAGAAAACAGAGTTTTACCTATTCTTAACATGCTCTAGATTTCGTCAATTTTTTTGGGGTTGTCGGCATACGAAATATTAAAAAACCTTAAGAAAAATAAAAACAGATTAATAGTTATAGTTGTGTTAAATACATGAGTACAATTTTATATAATAGTATCGGGACGATAACAGAAATCTTAAATGGTCCTCATTACGCTTCGATTCGGGCGCCAAATAACGTAAAAAGAATTTTGTACTCTCGGAGATATTGGCAAATAGAATTTTCGTTCCTTACCAGATATTTTCGAACTTCAGGTCTAAATAAGAGACGGATAATATTAGTATTAATGATGTTTTTTAAAATTATACTCATCCTTAAATTCAATTTTCTAACGAAACGGATATTTTTTTAGTAGGAACTAAAGACGAAAAAATAACTTAGAAAAAAGTTCGCAAGAACGTCCACAGTTTCTTATTCATGTTTAAGCGATTTTTTGCGTACAGGCCACTGATGATTTTGTAGAATAATTAAGACTCAAGAAAAATTAAGAACGAAACAAAAAAAACATCCAAATTCTACATATTTAGAATTTATTACTAAATTCTTTACAGACTAGACTTCCGAATTTTTTTTTGTTTGCTACGGGTAAATATCTCCCAGTAAGTAGGACGAAGTAAACGTTATTCGCGTGCCCCGAGCTGAACGTAGACGTACGCCAAGAATTGTTGTTATGTACGTCTAAAGATTTTAGAGGATAATTTATTTAAAATAATCTCTGCCGTCATTGAATCTCCTTAAGTTTGCAAAAGCATTTCTATCATAAAATAATTTTTTAAAGGTAATAAAATAAAAAGTATAATATAATAAAAAATATTTGACATCAACGGCCCGCTCGCCGTGCAATCCGAATTTCTTGTTTCCTTCAAGCGATTTGCTTATCCCGATCACGCATAATTGTCCTTTGTTTTTCTATGCTCTTAATTTAATCTGAGTTTATATTCCCCCACGTTCAATTACCGGAGACGATCCTGCGAATGGGAGTAGATCGAGGCGCCGGTTACCTTACGGGCGTATCAGTTAATACTAAAATGACGTTTCCTCGATTACAATAGAAACGACCATCAAAACGTATCTACGGGCATATATTTTCGCGAGGACGAGACTATTCGTTAAGCGTAACTAATATTATGGTGTAGTTTCAATGACGTGATTAATTCTGTACTGAGTTACTAAGTTGTCGAAAAGGTCTAATCAAAAATTTGAAAAAATTGCGGAGATACACAAACAAGAACCAAATAATCAATTACTAAATACTATAAGGTACATTATGAAATAGTGTAGACGTCAGCGAAATCGTTAATAAAATTAAATTATCAGTCTTAAAAAAGCCGTTCGATCAGTGCCACGAAATAAACGTTACTTTTACTTCTCGGGAGAGATGATGCAAAATAAATTTGATCGTCCGGTAACGACTCTTCTTTTCGAGGAACGAGCCGAAAAACAGATTCACTGATCAAGGTCTATAAAAGAAAATATCAGGTATATAAACACAGGCGGAAATGGGCGTGTAACGATCACGAAGTTTTATTAATATACATTTTTGTTGTTAGTTACCTCTAAAATCTATATTCATAAGAAAATTGAATTTTTGGAGACTAATCTACAAAAAAATCAAATAATCTCATGTGCGAATCTTATCTTTTTTAAATACATTTGCGTCTATGAAAGAAAATAAAAAATAAATTAATTATTAATATATATTTAGAATTAATTTGTCAACGCATGAATGATGTTAATGAAGAATAGAAATTATTTTCGTTTGATGTGTTTTAATATTAAGTATACTGTTTTTGATGATTATAAAGCGAAAGAAAAAAAATCAAATATACTATATTTTATTCGAAATTAATTAGTCGCGTAAGCGATATTTGAATAAATAAACATATTTCGTGTTTTATAAAAAAACAGAACGGACGCAATGGAATAAATAGAGTCAAAAGTATTTTTGGATATTTTATTATTATTAAGAAATTTAATTGTACAGATCCAGCAGTATATAGTATTATTAAGTCAAGATTCGAAATTCTCACCTATTGATATAAACATACTTTTAATTTATTTAATGCAAAAAAAAATTATATCATTAAATTTCGAATGTATTTCATAAGTAAAAGTGTTATATAAAGCGATTATTTTATAAAAGAGGTAAACTTTATTTATCGGCTTTGTTAAAATACTTATTTTGCTTAGAAATAGTGAACAATTCTTTAATTATAATTTATCAACTCACAAAAAAATGAATCAAAATTGCGAAGCTTGATATTTCAAAATTCTTTACCCTTAATTTATGTGACTGATCTCTGCTCTCGACCTATGTACTATCATAAATTACAGCTATTGACATAAAAATAAAAGTTAACCTAAAACATAATGGGGTTAGTTTGTCTGTATTGAATATGTAATAAATAAGAAAAAAAAATTAACAATTCTTGTCTTAACTAAATTCATAACAAAGTCAAGCGTGACGATGACATCGTTTTTCCCCACTATAAAGTAGATAGAAGAGTTTATTCGCTGCTAGGTGTCATAAGTAATTTACACGCACAACGAGCGTATGCTTCTTAGGTCGAAACAGAAACAATTCCCCGAGAGTAGTAGTCGCAATCGCACATCTTCTTTTAACTCCAAAAGCGATATCTGAATATCCAAGTAACTCGGTTCTTCAAGCGCATCAAAATTGGCAAAGTTGTCATCATATCATTGGTTGATATATTAATTAGCCAATTTTATCTTTGGGTAGAAAAAAAATTGGGTATCTTTTTCCAAGTAAGGTTGTAGCCCCCTTCTGCATTTTTAATTTTCTTATGCAAGAAATTTGGCTTCAGAAACATTGAATGTTTTTTTTTAGTTTTTTTTTTGTTTTTGTTTTTTAATTTATTTTAAAATATCATACATATATATTAAAATATAGTTGAATGGCGTTCTTGGGATAATAATAATAATAATAATAATAATAATAATAATAATAATAATAATAATAATAATATTAATAATTATTATTATTATTATTATTATTATATTATTATTTATTATGTTTATATTTTTAAACAATATAAAGTATTTTACTCACAACAACATTAATAATAACCACAATAACAACAGCAATAAAAATAACTACAACAATTCTAGAACTTCTACTGAACCTAATTATTATAGGTACCGGTTTTTACATTTTAATAAATCCGTTCTTAACTGTTTTTTTTTATTTTATTGTTTTTTTTTTTTTTTAGTCAGCAACATCTGTTCTATGGATTTCCTCTTTTCTATATTTTCAGTCCGAATTGTAATATGTTATTTATTTTTTATAACTTTAATTTATTTTTAAGTATAGGAATTCTGACAACCGGAATATAAACAGTAAAATTTTAACAAACTTTTAGTATTTAAATAAGGCTGATTATTATTATTATTATTTATTATATTATTTTATTATTATTATTATTATTATTATTATTATTATTATTATTATTTGCTTGGAATTGTGATAATTAGGTAGTTTCACAAAACTAGTTTTCTTAACAAAAAATTATTAGATAAATTTACATATCAAGTAAAACAAGTGTATTGTAATAAATAATTAATAATAATGAATAATAATCAATAAAAATTAATTAGATAATAATATATAATAATAATAATAATAATAATAACTGTTTTGCATTCCATATTAGGAAAGATATAAAAATTATTTATAGAAAAATTTAAAATTATATTTTTCGACTTTAATTTAATATTATTATTGATTTAATTATTATTATTTTAAATCCAATTATAAAGAATATATATTTTATTTAAAAGATTATAATAAATAATTTAAAGAAGTTTTTATATATATTATATATATATATATATATATATATATAGATATAATATATATATTTATATATATATAGTTATATATAATATATATTATATAAATAATATAAGTATTATATAAGCTAGTAATATTAGTTGAACTATTATAATAGGTTTTTTTCAAGTTTTATTAATTACATAATTTCACAGACCTTTGCTTCGCTTCAAAGATCGATGCTTTTAGTTTAAAGGTATTTTTATATTATTATGTCGATGACCTTTCCCATTAGGGTCATTAGTCCTATTGGTTTTCGGCTATTTTAAATTTGAGATAAATATTGTATGGGGGGGAGGGAGACATAGGGCTGTATCTTAACAGGAATATATGTGGATATTTGCTACTCCATGTTTCCAGCAAGATCTGTTTTGTGGATTTCTGTTTTTGTATTTTTTATTCTTTATTTTACAGTAATTTTGCGTGAGAATTCGGAATTCTAGGTTTGTTAAATGGAATATATTTTTCCTAGCCACCTCTGTACTATGGAATTCTCTTCCTTCTGTACATAAATGCTGAGCTAATCCCGCTTTTATTTCACGGAATTTTTGTGCGGAGATTTTAACTATATATTTCGTTGATAAAAGTCCTTTTCTTTCAGCCACACTTTTCTGTGGAACTCTCTTCCTTCTTCTATTTACCTTACATTCATATGAATTTTGTGAGGAGATTTGGAGAAATCATTTGTTCGATGTGGTCCCCTCTTTTCCTTCCGCTTCCTCTGCTCCTTGTTCTTTTATTATGTTCTAGTGGATTTCTCTTTTCTCTATTTTCAGTGAATTGTAACTATATGTTTCATGGTCTATTTTTTGTTTTCTTTAATATTACTTTTGTTATATAATATTTATTAAGGTTGTGAAGTTTTAATATATTTTTAACTTACTTTTAGTACAAATAAGGCTTATTATTATTATTATTGATTATTATTATTTATTATATTATTATTTCATTATATTATCATTATGATTGATTATTATTATTATTATATTAATTATTATTTTATTATTTTAGTTATTATTATTATTATTAGGCTTGTGAAGTTTTTTTTTTTTGTGAAATTCATAATTTTTTGTTAACAAAAACGAATTGTATTCTAGTTTTAATTAATTAATTATAATTCAAATATTGGATTTGATATTTTGGTCAGTTTTACTTTATTTAGTCAAATAAACCAGAAATTGAATTTAATATTATTGTAAAATGTCAAAATTAAACATTTGATTTATTTCATACATTTTCACTATGACGTCACAACTTCCATAGGCAAGTGTTCAGCCTACGCTTAGCCTACGAACATCTCTTGTTTTGCTGTTATCACGTTCTTTCCCCCCTCCTCCCCCCTATGTCTTTTGAAAATTGGGGGATTTATGCTCCCTTTCAATCCCCTATTTTGTTCTCGATTCTGATTTCCCGTCCCCCCATCCATTCTCCCTCCCCTAAATCTACCTCAGAATTTGCTATCTTACATTTATTTGGCCTGGAAAACACATCGGCACTGGCTCTGAGAATGACAGTTTGAGAGGGTGCCAAACTGAAATCTTAAAAAAGAAAATATTTTCTTTTTTTTTCCTCTCTCTCTCTCTCTTTGCAAACCAATACTTGTGTTTTATCGTATGTCAGATATCAGATATCTACGGATGTGGATTTTGATCGGATGTTTGGATGAAGTATTTATTAGGTTATAGGTATCCCCTTATATCACATACCAACACAGATATACCTACACGTGCGCGCACACACACAAACACACACACACACACACATATATATATATATATTATATATTATATATATAATCATCTATAATATATAATATATATATATATATATGAGTATATATATAGTATATATGCCTTATAAGAGACTGTACCAGTCATCCCAAAAGGAATCATCACCAACATGCTCAATGCAAATCCACAAGCACCCTAGGACTTATCAATAGCTTAGTAAACACAAAGTCCCTAACCACTAAAAGAAAATACTATGAGCTAATCGTACATTCTTTAACCGCAACTACAAAGCTTCTATATGTTTTTGTTATGAAATATTATTATGCTAGGGCTTGTCAACTTACTGTAACTAAAAACCATCCATATTACCTATGCCAATCCTTTCCTTAGAATGTTGGCCAATCTGAGTCGTCACTCAACCAACCTCCTGTGCAAACCCACCAAAATATTGACAACCCTTTTACTGAATTAATTCTTTTTTATATCAAGAATTGCATGCATCTAATTTCTCAATGTGCCCCCTGTCCTCTCGTGGTCTATTATGCGAAGAATTTATTGTCTTCCGATTATCAGTAATGAAATATTTGTAGACTTCTATATGTCCACCTCTGAGAATCGTCTTTCTACAGAAACATTCTAAGTTCTTCAGCCTTCGATGCCCACCTCTGCTCAAACCCAGAAATCATTCTTGGTGCTCTACGTTGAACTCTCTGCATATCTAGTGTCTTTTCCTTAAATAGATGGGGCCAAACTTGTGCACAATACTCTAATTTGCCTAAAATAGATGTTTGTACGTTAACTTAATAACTTCCTTTGATCTTGTAAACGACATTGCGATTTATTATACCTAGCATCCTATTAGCTTTATTTATTGCTTCCAAACACTGACTGGCTACTTTCAAAGTACTGCTTATAATCAGACCTAAATCTTTTTCTTGGTTCACAAACTCAAGTCAATCCCCATTCATATCGTAGTTAAAACTTTTTATTGAGTAACCTAGGTGAAGAACCTTACACTTTTTACCATTAAAATTTATTTGCCACTAATCTGCCCACTTAAGAAGTTTATCAAAATCATCTTGAATCTTTTTACATACATCACTGTTCCTTACTGATGTAGCCACTTTGGCATCATCTGCATCTGGTCTAAACATTTATATATATGAGGAACAATAGTAGCCCCAGCATTGAAACCTGCGGGACACCACTGTTTACTATATCCCAAGATTAATTATTACCATTTAGTTGTACACACTTTTTTCTATTCCACAACCACTCTCTAATCCAACCATGTACCACTCAACCTGTACCACATCGTAATAATTTCTTCATCAGCCTTATGTGGGGAACCTTATCAAAAGCTTTGATGAAATCTGAATATATATTATAAACTGCATATCCTCGGTCAATACAGTCAAAAATGTATTCCATAAATTCTAAAAGTTATTTTTTCTGACATGATCTACCATTTCTAAATTTCTAAAACCATGCTGGGAATCATACAATATCTTGTTATCTTCAAAATATTTCTTTATATGACCATTCAGTAACTTATCCAAAACCTTTACAACCAAAGATGTTAAGCTAACTGGCCTATAATCTCCCAAATCTTCCTTACTACCTTTCTAATAAATAGGAACAACATATGCTGTTTTCCAGTAGTTACTAAATGTTATAGATTGCTTAAAAATCAAATACAGTGCCTTTGCAATGTTGATACTACCCTCTTTAAGAATTCAACCATATATACTATCAGGAACTGCAGCTTTGCTTGGGCCAATATGGTCCAGTAAAGATTTAATACCTTTTACCTCAAATTCAATTTCTGCAAGTCTATTTAATACGTGCATAACAGAACTATTTGACTCCAAACTATTATCCAATCTTTCCTCAGTAAACATTGACTCGAAATAAGCATTGAAAATGTTGACCAACTCCTTATCTGAACTCACAAATTTCATTCATTTTTAATTGTAATTATTTTACCAAACCTACTTTAAAGCTTAAATAAAGCTAAAAAATTCTCATGGTCCCTTGTATTTACTAATTACTGCTAGATTAATTCTGCTCCCTCAATTTGCTTTCTAACTGCTGTCCTGCTTTAATCTCTGTTTTTTCTATCGAAGTTTCGAATGTTCTACCCAATTACTACCGCTGAATATTTGAAAACATTCAAAGTGTTTATAGATATTTTCTCTCATTATCTCACCAAACGGTTCTCTTCGCCACCCTAATGGGTTTATCTTTAAACATACTGACTGATATTCTGCAAACATTTTGGCTTAAATGTCCCACATGATAAAGCAGACTTGGTCTTTAAAGTCGTAATTCCAGTCAGTTATACTAAGCAGTCTCGAAATTTGATAAATACCAATCTTAGAACGGTCGCTTAGATGTTTTTTTCATATTAAATCGAACAGGCGTACCGTTTATTTCATATGAAAGTCAGCCTTCCTTATTTAATATGTGTTATGTTTTCAGTATTAGTGATTAGTAATGCAGCTTTAATTAATATTGAAGTATTTGTCTGCCTCGTAAAAAGATTCATAAAGCTTTATGTGGAACATTTTTCCTTTGTTTACCTATTAATGTACTACTGTAGTTCAACCAATAGAGCAATCAGCATGCGTGGTGAAGGTCTCTATTTTGATTCCTAGGTCAGATCCTGGGAAACAGCTTCTTAGAGAGCTCTCCTTCAATGTGCTATTGCTGTCCTCGATTTCTTTCACATTTCCGCCTCTAATTTTTGACTCTGGCCAAGAGGTCTAAAAAATTCCCATATTCTGTATGATTTATTGCATATAAAGATATCTACCTACAAAGATTCAACATCGTGATTAGTTTTAATGTTAGTCGTTAACACAGAATGAATATTGCTTTTAACGATAAAGCGCCGCACCACGCACCCTTTCCTACGTTCTGTATATTGAACAAAGTGAATATCGTCTATTTCATATTCCTGAAGCTCTCCATACAATTCTTCATTAGCCCAAGCGTTTCAGTTATGCAAATAATGTCTAGATTCTCCTTTATGGTATAACTAATCAGCCTATCGTCATAATAACATCATCAGCTATGAGCATTGGTGTAGAAGCATTTGATATTCGAAATGCTGTTACTTGTATTGCTATCATCTTTATTTGGGCCTGTAACAACGCTAGTTTTATTAATCTCACCACTATTACAGTTGCAATTGCTATAAATGCTGTTACTTGTATTGCTATCATTTTATTTGGCGCCTGTAACAACGCTAGTTTGTTTATGTAATCTCACCACTATTAACAGTTGCAGATGCTATAACTGTTCATGATAAGAGCTAGCGCAACCACCCTAACTTTTCCCTGTTTTTGAACTGAGACAGTCTCCAGAACTGGCAACTAAAAATCACCACCTTTACGACTCGAGTGAACTCCGTCTTCTGCAAAAAGATCTTTGTCCAGAAATTCTCCACAAATCCAAAAACCTAAAATTTTCTGAAAAACATAATTTCCTAACCCTTTCATTTACACCTATAGTAGCCCTACTTCCATATTCCTCACCTGCACCTAACCTAATTTTCAAATAATAAATTAATTACTGACTTTTAAGTCTTTTTTATATTTTAAAATTAAGTACAAATTTTCTTAAAACATTGACCTACTTCTTAGTAGTAATTTAAAAAA
This sequence comes from Trachelipus rathkii, assembly GCA_015478945.1. Classification (NCBI taxonomy): domain Eukaryota; kingdom Metazoa; phylum Arthropoda; class Malacostraca; order Isopoda; family Trachelipodidae; genus Trachelipus; species Trachelipus rathkii. Next base: position 35,085 of record JABUQX010080097.1, read on the forward strand.
AAAATATATTATTTGATTGATAATTGTAATTTTAAAATTCTTGTTGTGCAAACGACAAATTTTCAAGTTTTCCTTCGTAAGAAAAAAAATGGTCTTCCTTATCATCATTATATATTCTTAAAAAAATTAATTCTTCACGTAGTTACTTTTTTAGAATCACGAAACATTGAACTTTATTTTCACAAAAAAATATCTATAATTGACCTTGTTAATTTGAAATATAGGTCAAACGACCTCTGGGTTGTTAAATCTTAAATCTGTTTTTCTCTGTTACAAAACCACTTTGAGGGCTGCACGACAAAGGTTGTCGGAAAGGACAAGTCAACACCGCTTCAAAGAGATTGTTGGATAGGGCATAACAACACCGTTTGAAACCCAGCAAAGCCTTTGCACATTTCCACACGATACGTGACCAATCAACCATCATAGGTAATATTTCCAAACATTTTACAATCTTATACGCATGATGTAAAGTTCAGAAACTTAAGATTCCAGAGGCCTACTACATTAAAACTCGTAGACCTGATATTGACATAAAATTTAGTGAATTAATTAATTAATTATCAGTTAATCTTAGTATTATTTGATTTAATTATTATTATATCAACTAAAACACCTTCATTCGCTTACAAAAAAGCTTTCCTCAGATGTCTCAAATACGCAGAGACGAAACGCGTCAGGAAATCATTGTAAATACTTCTTCTATTTCTGTTGTAAATTATTTTCATAAATTATTTATTTCAGTAAACTTAAAAATGTTCAAAAATAAATCTTTAAAACTTTGGAAGTAAATGTAAAACTTTTACATTATTATTATTATTATTATTATTATTATTATTATTATTATTATTATTATTATTATTGTTGTTATTTATTATTATTATTATTATCATTATCATTATTATTATTATTATTATTATTATTATTATTATTAAATTTTATTATTATTAATAATCTTCTTCGCATTTACTTTAATGTAAGATTTTGATGCTTTTTCAAGCTTCCTGAATGTATTTCTTGCCATTCTTAGATTTTCTTTAGTATTTAATTTCCGCACTAAAATAGAACAATTGATTTAAGTATATAGTACAAGCTTTCGTCCGATAACTTCGGACATTTTCAAGGAATAAATTTTATTTTAATATTTTAACTAATTTTGTATAAAATAAATTTCGTGTAAACTATTAAAAAATAATAAAATTAATAAAATTGGGAAAAGTTAAAAGTTAGAAGTTAACTTACATTGACTTTGTGTTATTTAAAATGTTTAAAAAATTGACATTTCATTATCACTGGTTTATGTTTTCACTGGTTTATTGGTTTCTGCCCTTTACGAGGAGAGTCGGACTTCCCCTAGTGCGGCTAATTCTATAAAAGATAGAATTTTTTCTTGTTAATGATGGAGTGCTTCTTTTGCTGTTATCGGAGTTTTTGGGTGTTTCTTTGCATTTAACAGTGTGAAATTATTTGCTCGCTTATACTTAGTGGCGACAGTTCTCAATGCTTGAGGTTTTTGTATCGTTGTGGTATTGCCGATAGTAGAGCGGCGTTACATCGCACTTTCAGAACTTTGAAAATCGGTACAGTCAACGTTCTACTCTCACATCCGAAAGCGCTTTCACAGTAGAGAAGCACGAGCTCAGTTCAATGGCTTATAGTAGCGACATCTTCAATGCTTCTTTGTCAAATTTTGAGTATGCTCTTTAAATATTTAATTAAATTATTCTCCTCCTCTTTTTTTCTGACTGATATTTTCAGGTTTTTTATGAATATAGCTTACAGCTTATCGTTTTCGTTTTCCTTGATGGTATTGGTAAATAAATTATTTAAAGTGTTCTCTATAGTTTTCTCTATCTTTATAATGTGATGGGGAAGTTATTGTTTATTAGATTCTGCGTTCTTTTAATTTCTATGTCAAAAAGGGTCAAGTCAGACGATATCTAAACGCTCAAGGATGAACTAAGTCTTAATGGTTCAATTTTATACGTTTTAGCCAGCAGTGGGGTTCTCACGGGGGCGGTAAAACGCCCCTGGGGGCGTAACGACCAGTGCCAGGGCGCTATTGAAGGGCGGGGGCGTAAGGGGGGGCGCTATTGAGGAAGGGGCGGTAAGGGGGCGACTATTGAGGAGGGCGGTAAGGGAATACAAATAGAAATTAATTGATATATATATATATAATATATATATAGTATCTATAATATATAGTATATAATATATAATATATATAGAATATTATATTATATATATAATTATATATATATGATATGCCTCTGGTACAAAGCGTTTCCGAGTGAAAATACATAAATGACTAAAAGTACATATTGGCAACTTACAGAAAGAAAGCTGATGATTTTTTTTGTTTTTGAAATATTCTGAAGAAATCATTATTATATATATATATATATATATATATATTATATACTATATATATATATATTATATTATATATATAATATATATATATACTATACAAGCTTCGGGAATGTGGAAGTTTGCCAGAAGCGTCATGAAAAAACCTATAGATACCGCTCCAATTTTAAGCCAGAGAGTGCAGACTTGCATTAACGTTTCGCAAATTTGGCTCTTTTAAAATCTGTGCCTTAACCTTGTTAGTGATAGGAAACCTTTCCGTGTGTTGGATGTGGTTTTCGTGTGACGTGTGATTATTACACTATGGTCCTTACTCTGTCAAGCAAAAAAAGTGTGGCATCTAATCGTCAAAATATTTGAATATGGATCTTCCATATCCATCAATGAAAAAGGATGCCGGGCAATGGTGCCTTTTATTGTGAGAACCCTGTCCTAACAAGCTCATGAAGCCTTCTAGATTACAAGAACCTCTGTTTAAAAATCACGAAGATACAGTCAACTCAGTTATCTGATATCTTCAAAGACATAAAGAAGGAAGTATGAAAGGGAGACCTAAGTAAGTTCTATGTTCGAAAAAGTTCAGTCAATATTGATAAAAGACTTCTTGCTTCTTACAAAGTGTCTTGGTTGATTGCTAAGGTGGCAAGCCTCCATAATATTTGGAGAAACACTACTTTTACCAGCTGTAAGGTAAATACTTGATAACTCTGATTGATTTCCAATGCAAGCAACGTAATTAAGACGCTACTTTGAGCAATATTGCGTTTCGAGAAGATTGATGGAAGATGGCCTCGATAGTTGAAATGCACTTTGTAAGCATAATTGAAAAACAGTTGCATACAGATCGACGAGTCAACCCCAGTGATAAAATGTAGCTTTAAATTATTAGCATATGGTCGTCAATAAAGAACTAGCGAGATGAATGAATAAAATGCTGTCGCTTAAAAGTCTTTACCACTGACACTTAAAGGCTCCGTCAATTCCAATGTACTGCTTTAAGTTATTTAACAAAAAGACATTCATATCTAATATTCTTGCATGTGCTACTGACGGTGCTGCGCTATGACAGGTAGATATCGCGGTTTTAGTGCACATTTTAAGCAAGCTGATTCCAGGGGTTATGACTGTTCATTGTGTTATTCATCGTCAATAACATTTAGTTGCTAAAAATCTAAGCGGAAGATTATACGAGTCTCCTAATTGTGTCATTAGTGCCGTCAATAAAATAAAATGCCACCCTTTGAATGATCGTTTATTTCGCCAGCTTTGTGAAGAAAAAGACGAGGCATTTGAACGATTATTGCTACACACGGAGGTTAGGTGGCTTTCTAAGGGAATTGTTTACAACGATTCTATAACCTCTTTGAAACAGTTATTGAATTTCTCAACACAGCTGACCACAGTCTCGCCAATTCATTAAAAGAAAGACAAACTGATGTTGCTTACCTTTCTGATATTTTTGACAAGTTAAAAGAAGTAAATACGAAGCTACAAGGTAAAAAAATGAATTTCATCAAAAACAAAAGGGATTATAGGAGCTTTTATAGAGAAACTAAGTGTTCTGAAAAGTAATTTATGCCGTAAAGACTTACGTCAGTTTCCTAATCTTCTGGCTGTTTTGGAGAAAAATGAAATTGCAGGTAATGACTTGGAAGTTTATTTTTTCACTTAAATAAGCTGAAAGAAAACATGGAAACTAGATTTCAGGATATTATTGCACTTCAAATACCCCAATGGGTATTCAATCCGTTTTCAACAGATGTGACTGCAGCTAATATTTCACAGTCCATGCCAGGGAGCCCTAAATAGCCTCAAGATGAAGTGAATGTCTAAGTTTTTAATTTAATACTTTCGCAGTTCTTCAATAAAAAAGATTCTATCCTCTCAATGGGAAGAAATTAAAAGTATTTGCTTTGGCTTTTCCTGTCAACGGTATTCGCGAAAAAGGCGTGCAGTGTTTGTCACACAATATGAAACAAAGCCAAAACAAATTGGAATTACCTCAGAGAGCGTGATTTAAGATTATGCGCTAAGTACAATCTCTCTGAACATCAATCGGTTATGTGCAAGTCACCAGGCTCAAGGCAGCCATTAGTGTCAAACATGAATGTTTTACTTCGTAAAATAAATTTTTCAAGGAATATGGTAAGCTAGCTTTTTTTAATAATAATTAATCAATAAAATAATAATAATAATAATAATAATAATATATAATAATTAACATATAAAATAATTCGGTATATATATATAGTATATATTAATCTATATTATACTATATTATATATATATATATATATATATATAATATATATATATAGTCTGTATATATATATAACCACTTTTTAAAATATACAATTCTGAAGGGGGGCGGTGGATTAAGCCGATAATCTCGAAGGGGGCGTTGGTTTGGAAAAGGTTTGCAATTTTGTAGTTTAGAGAGTGAAAGAGTCGAATCAAGTAATGTTCCTTTATCTGTAGATTTAACGAGACATTTCTATCAATTTTTCATCCTTCTTTAATTTTTAAATATAACGTATCTAATTAAAGAAATAAATGTAGTTATTTTTTGCTCTTTTCAAAAGTAAATTTTAACCCACTGGATCTTCTATTTTGGATTTGAATTCTTGAATATGTTCTGGATCGTTAATATTAATCAAAGGTGTCGTCTACGTATCGTATGTAAAAGAAATGGATTAAATGGGGCGTTTTCATAAAAATTTTTTGTTTTCCCACAGATGAATTGAAACTGCGAAAGGTAGTGGAACGGAGGGATCCATAGATCGCATTTTTTGATAATATTTGTTTTACCATTGAAGCTGAAAGGGTTTTCGTGTAGCATATATAAACGAACCTTTTCAGAATGTCTTCTTCTATGGGCGGCGGTGGTTTTATGTCATGATTTAGACATTTTCTATATTTATAATTTCAGATATACGGAACATTCGTGAAAAGCACTTTCGAAACATCCGGAGATATAATTTGTTAAGCATCGAAAGAATTAATGTTGCTAAGTTTTTCCAAAAATTCATCTGTTGATTTAGCTATAAATTTTTCGTTTAAAATATGGTCTAATTAGGTTGTTATGTATTTTGAAATGATCATGAGTCCACGGGTACCAGTCATTACTTACTATAGGCCTTAAAGGGTGGGTCCTCGAGTGTTCTTGTAACGCTTTGGTAGGCCATAGAGATGTCCATTGTTGTATGATCCTCTTCTAATTTTGTTTTTAATGTTAATGTCCGTGATCTTGCTAGCAGGATTATTAACAGTCTTTTATCCTCTGTTTGACTTTAAGCATGGGGTGAATTTTGTTTTATCACTAATGATAGTGTTTATTTTTTAATGTTACTCTAATTTATTCATGATTACTACCTGCCTCCCTTTATCAGGTCCTTTGTATAACTATGTCGTGTTAATGTTTAAGGATTTAATAGGCATCCTTAATTCGTTGTCTTTAAAAGGATCTTTGAAAAGCTTCTTTAAGGGAAATTAATCCCAGGTTTCATTTAGTTAAATTCGTCTTCATTGTAATGTTTAATTCTTCTTTCCTTGCCAAGTTTTTAAATTATTGTTAAATATTAAAAAGAATAAAATTATTTTTTGCAAATGTCCGAAGTGTACGGAAGAAAGCTTGGTACTATTTTTGAATGATTTTTATTTTATTCAAGATAATCTAAAGAAAATCTCTTCTGTTGAAAGAAATAATAAATTCAGGAGGCTTGAAAAAGCATCAAAATCTACATTTATTATTATTATTTATTATTATTAATTATATTATTATTATTATTATTATTATATGTAGTTATATTATAGTTATATATTATTGTTAAATCGTTATATTTAATTTTAGCGTCGTTTTAATTATTATTATTATTATTTATTTATTATTATTATTTTAGTTATTATTATTATTATTATTATTAAGGCTAAAAGCTAAAATTAACATTGAACTTAATTTTTTCTCTCTTTTTTTAAATTGAATATTTCCCCTCAGCAATCTGTCCGTTCCTACCGATTTCCTTAGATTTAAATATTTTTTACCTCTTTTCTATTTCCCTTGAAAGTTCTCCCCGACGAGGGTCGCTGCCATCCCCCCACCCCACTTCCAACAAGACTCTCTCTGCACTCCCACAACACCACCACAACATCCTCCTATATATTTATATATATATATTAGGTAAGTAATATATATATATATATGTATATATATATTATAGTATATATATAGGTATAGTATATAGTATATGATTATATATTACTATATATATATATATATAATGGGAATAAATACCCGGTATACTGAAGGCCTAGTCAGCTCTGCGTATCGTTCCGTGGGCTCAAGAAATCCCAGGGAGCTTTCCTCGAAGGGTCCACAGATTATACAATTTAACCTTGTCCTAGTCTTGGAGGTTATATATATATATATATATAATATATATATATATTATACTATAGTATATATATCTAGTTATATATATAGTAGTATATATATATATATATATAATATAATTATATTATATATATATAAGTCGTATGATATATATAGGGTATATATTATATATATATATATATATAGTAGTTAGGAGAGAGAGAGAGAGGAATTTTATTTCGATATTAGAAAACAATATTTAATTCATTATCAGGTTATATCAATAATAAATAATTACTACGCAAGTTTCGGTAATAAATAATATAGTTTTAATCGTTTTGTAGAAACCAGAAAAGCACAAAATAATCAACTTTTTTTTTTTGAATGCGTGTGTGTTTCCTCTCTAAGTAAATAGGCCTCACTAAAGGCTATTATTGGCAAGCGATGTGAAGACTGTGTTCCACTTATCCGAAGCATTTTGCGCGCGAAATTATCATTGTTATAGTAGCCTAGGCCTCGCTTATATACCCCGATCAATTAATTCACTCTAATTGAAAGAGGGGAAGGTTATTATTGGTTTAGGGGGATTTGGATGAGAGAAGTGGGGGGAAAAACGAGGGAGAGTGGGTGGAGCTTCGAAGAGAAAAGTTTATACAATCGTTTAAGTGTATTATTGTAATGAGAAGAGCCACGCGTCACACACTTAATTGAAGCTACTCGTATATACATACTCACATACAATACTGCAGAGTTAATATAATATATATATTATTATATATAATATTATATATATATATATATATATATATATATATACATAATCTATAGTATATATATATATATATACTATATATTACTAATAAATTTTTAAGTAAAGAAAACGATTTTATTATTATTATTATATTTTTGTTATTATATTATTATTATTTTATTATTATTATTATTATGATTATATAATTATTACAAAAGACTTGAAATTTATAAAAAAACAGAAAAGCATTTAAGAAAAATAGCTTTAATATTTTAATTCATGATAATTATTAGTTATTATATTCATTTATTATATTATTCTTATTTATTCATTGATTTTATTATTATTATTCATTATTATTAATATTATTAAATTATTTTTATTATTATTAATTGTGTCGTTATTATTAATATTAGAACTCTCGACAAACAAGACAAGGAAAACGACAAAGATTCAAAATATTTACATCTTGG
>JABUQX010080098.1:0-10000 GCA_015478945.1 Trachelipus rathkii
AGAGAGAGGCGGTTGTTTTTATTATTGAAGAGTCCGTCGCAATCATTACTGCGTGTATTTAATAGAATTTACTATTTTATGATCAATCCTGTTTTTTGATCATGAAATCATGTCTTTGAGACCTAAATAATAGCTATCTGGATATTTGAATAATAAGAAATTAATATCTACCTCTTGGAACACCAAGAAAACTAATGGAATAATTAAAAATACTTTAATAAAAAAAAATGAATACGTACTGCTTTTATACAAAACTAAGTTTTTTACATCCATGTACATGCAATTAGATGTCTGCAGATATCCACGTACATGCGCACGGTGCGAATGGTGATAGAGTACTTCAGTAACCAAATTATATCTAATGTATTTTTGTAGAACCTAAATGAGTCAAAATATTTGTATCATAATATGCAACATGTCACAGGCAATATGTAACATGCAATATGTAACATAATTTATCATTATCAATGTAGTATATGGCAAACAACTGTTAAACAATAACAAAAAATTCTAATACTAAATTTTTACAGATCCTCGCCCATAAATAGCTATATAAAATATTAATTATTTATGTCAAATTTTTATAAGATAAATAAAATATATATTAACATAAAAATAATATAGACTGATTGATTTGATAGGTAATCTTAAATCTTTCTTGAAATTAATCATAATTTGAATTACAAAAAACATCCGATTCGTCAGTGTACACAAAAAATAAAGGAAATCAGTTCTGACTATTTACTATACTGTTTCTCTAATGCAAAGAGTTGCCTACTAGTGATTAAATAGTTCTTTTGTTGCAAACATAAATTGTGATTACAACCGTTAACCAGTTGAGTATATAAATTGAGATTAAAGTGACGAATGTTTTATATTTATCACCAAAATATATTAATTGCGGAACTCAGAAAATAAATACCATAAAACTAGCTTAAATACCTGCCAGTAAAACATCTAGGCAACGAAATTCATATGCATCACTGCAGACGCAACGTTTTGATATACCAATGCATATAAAATACAATCTATCACAATAATTTAAGAACACAAACTTAATCACCTTTATCTTTACAATAAACAAAACAGCAATATTTTACACATCGAAATTATATCACAACATTAAATTTAAAACCACATATTACATTTACTTTGTAATAAAACATATAACAATATTTTCTTGGTATACGAAATAAAACAATCTAACATATATAAAAATTGATACGAGACATACAGAGGATTTGTTAGGTACCAAACTATTATACAACTATAATACCTTTGAAACCAATCAAGTCAATACAAATATTAATATCTCTTCCGAACGCAAAGTTCTTGTCATTGTATGGTCTTAAAGAGTTAGCAAAGGACAGTACAGTCTCTTTGACATCAGCTGGTCAAATGTTGTATCTACGTTAGTTGACTAATTTAGTAAAACAAATATATACCAGACATCTGAAGGGAAGGCGTGATTGGTACTCCTTGTAATATCATACTACTTCTCAAGAATTAACAATCTTTCATTCCAATCAGAATAAAGAAATTAATGAAAATCGAAGATTATGAGCTTCCACACCTCTAACAAAAATGCATTTATTCAATAAAATATTTAAGCATGTATATATAAAACCATTTTATATATAAAGTAATCACGCAGTATCCTTTCGCAATTCGCTTAAAAATATTAATAATAATAATAATAATAATAATTAATAATAATATTAATAAAGCTTTGTTAACAACGACCAATGACAATTCAGATTTAAAAAGTAAGTCTTAAAAGATGAGTTCTAATTGGTTATTGTTTCTCCTTACAATACAAACATATTTACAGCGGTTTGACCGGGCCTTGCAGCATACATTAGGTATATAGACAAAAGAAATAAATATATTGCATAAGCAATACTGACCTTTATATTTTTTTAAAAACAAAATAAATGAAACAATTTATATACTTCATGTACCACTGCATTACAATTATATTATATATATATATATATATATATATATATAGTATATATATATATATATATATATATATATATATATATATATATATATATATATATATATAATATATATATATCTCTTAAGACGGGGCAATTCGGTCCAGTGGCTCAAAATAGCCTATACGATGTAAAATATATCTTAAGATGTAAAATAATGTATTTTTATGTCTTAGGTATTAATTTTTTTGAAACCTTTAATTTAAGTCCATTAATTTTGTGATCTTTTTTTCTTTTTCTGAGCACTATAAAATCGGGTAAATTTTAGGCTTATTGCTAAGAATCATACATTACAGGTCAAAATAATTGTACTATGTTATTGGTACCAAGATATAGTACTTAAAATAGTTCATAACCTTAATGCAATCGTTGGAGTCATTCAGGCAAGAGATAAATTTGTTTATTATAAAAATTGTAACATGGGGCAATTCGGTCCAGGTTTAAAAATTTGCCTGGGGCATTTCGGTCCACATTGAAATCTTCATTTAAATTAAATTTTTTTAATACTCTTTACAAAAAGATGTCGAAATATAATGTTATAAATAAGACCTTACACTTTCACAGCAAGATAGGTAGGTAAAGTTTTTCACTTAGGCCTAATTAACCTATACAATTTTCAGCAAGATGGTTCACACATGCCAAACGCAAAAGTAACACAGCAGGATACAAGGGATATTACTCTGATATGTTGTTAACAGATTTAAGGCGTTTTCGTTTCTGCATTTGTTCTTACGAAACTTAATATGCCTAAAACGCTCAGAGTTTGCATTCGTTTTTTGTTCAAAGCGTTTGCGTTCGTTTTGTCAAACAAGCGCAAAATCGTAAAAGAAAGCGCTCACCAAACGTAAAGAATTTCTTAATTCTGTGTAATATAAAATAAAAAAGAATTTGCCAACCTAGCAGAATTAATACATTACAGTTTTTCGTGTTTTATGTCAAAACATGCGGCAAAATTCGTAAAGAAACGCTCACGCAAATCGTTAAAAAATTCCCTTAATTCTGTGTAATAAGAATAAAAAATAATTAAGGAAATTCCTTACATTTGGTTAGGCATTTTTTTTACGATTTTGCGTTTGACAAAACGAACGCAAAACTCGAAACATTTTATTAGTTTTCAAACCCAATTTCTTAAATAATATTGTAATACCATTATGTTTAAACAAGAGACCTAAACGCTTGAAAGCTTTGTCGTTCATTTTTATCAACAGCATTTCGTTCCATTTTTGTCAAACATTCGCAAAATCGTAAAAAAGCTCACCAAACGTAAGAATTTCCTTATTTCTGTATAATACAGAATAAATAAGAATAGCAATTTAACAGAATTAAGGAAATTCCTTCGTTAGGCGAGCCTTTTTTTAAAAGATTTTTCAGTTGCAAAACGAACGCAAACTCGAACATTTTTATTACGTTTTTGAATCCAATTTCTTAAAATATATTGTAATACCATTATGTTTAAAAATGAAACTGACTTATCAATAATTTATTAAAGTAAAACACTTTAATTGAGGATTCTAGGGAGTGAAATTGAAGTGGACCGAATTGCCCGCCCCCCAAAATCGTGGGGCAATTCAGTCCACGTTACTTATCGGCTTCTAACATTAATCCTATATTATATATTACAAATTTTAATTATACTAATTTTACTCCTAAATGATAACTTAAACATATAAAAAAAAAATTTAGAAAAAAAAAAAAAATAGTCTCCATAAACCTTAGCATTTAGTCCCCCTGATTTTGGACCGAATTGCCCCCGTTTTACAGTAACTTTATATATATATATATATATATATATATATATATATATATATATATATATATATATATATATATATATATATATATATATATATATATATCATCACATTTCGTATGTGCTAGAAGTGGCGTCAGGCGCAGCTCCTGCATGTATACGGTAATTTTCTAGCACTTCTAGCATGGCATATCCTACATCATAGAATATATCCGGTCAGGTGTCTAACCTTATGTTTTAATGTGATAGGGAGTTGTTTGCCATGGTTTATAGGCAGCATTGTGGCATCTCCTACCTATGGTTTAGTTCCCCGCCCCTCCCCTTTCCTAATGCTTCTAGCATGGTATATCGTATGTCACGGAATATACCCAATATAGGATAGATTTAGTATATAATCGATTACTGTTGAATCGATTCCCATTGTTTATGAATGGAATCTAATCACTCTTACCATGGTTTTAGTATTAGAAGACACCCCTACCCCCTTTTCTAATGCACCTATGCAACTTTTTTATTTCTGGAGTCTACCGAGGCCGAGCTTGGTGTTGGCTAGTATGTTTTGAGGTACATAGAGTCGATTCCCGCTATTGCTGAGCGGGTCATTTCAACTTTTGAGGTTTTAGAACGCATCAACACGCGTTTTACATGGCCGGCTTAGCTTTTATAGTTTAAATTTTGTTTATGGGTTTAAACTTAATTTTCAATGAGGGGGGTGTAAGATGCAAATCTATTGAAGGATTTTATGGAGGGAGGGGGTTTATTCAGTACAGCAAATTTCCTGATACAACACACCAGTTACATCAACACAAAATTAAAATATAATTTAAGGTAAATAAAATTTTTTATTTTTGTTAATTTCATATTAAATTTTACTTTTTTTTAGCTATTTTTAATAATATTTTTCATTTTATATGCTTAAAAAATGTGCTTCTACTTTATACTATTCAATTTGTGGGCTAAAGAGTGAATGAAGGTGGGTTTTGTTTTTTGTTTGTTGTACCGATTTTTTTCTTTTGAGAATTGTTTGTCAGTTTTTTTTGTTCTTTTTTGTTTTTTTGGTCTAATATATTTATAAAAGTATTAAAGGTCATGAAACGATGAAGTTGTTTCTTCTGGTGTATATGTTATAGGCTAGGTGCCTAGCCGTTAGTATGAGAATTATTTTATAAGAAGTCGATATGTAAAGTAGTTTAATAGTTATAGGCAAAAAACTGAAAAGTGTTTTTTTTTTTTTTGTAACAGTACTATAAGTTTTTGTATAATGTCAAACTGCGATTCAGTAAACACGGGTGGAGGGGACTGATTTCCCTGATTAAATTGTCTTGAAGAGGGCCTCAGCTTTTAGGTTCCTCCCTGTGGATTAGGAAACGCTATACTTGTTGGGGTAGTAGCAGTTGGTGAGTGTATATTCAGTACGTTCGATTGTTTAGGAGCGTGCAGATCCATCTGGGCAGAAAAAGATACTGTATCCTTTCTGGTGTTTGGTGATTGACTCATGACCACATTATGGGTTTGAGACATGAGAATTTTGTCTCTAGTAAACTCTATTGGCAAATCTATCAAACTCTCTACTTTAGGAGCAGACATATAGGTCTACTGATGCCATTGACTGTTGCCACATTTATTACACTCCCTCTTGCCTCCTCCAATTTCTGGCTAAGCCCATTCATTTGTGTATTCATGTTACCTAGGATCTCTCGTACAGCTTCTGCTGACACCATGCCTTCTGAGGCAATTTCAGGTTCACTAACTCTTAACTATACTTTCGTCTACTTCTCTGGGAACTCCAACAGGATCATCTACATTAGCTAAATACTCATCCAAATCCTGATCTCCCAAGTTGGACATGGCTGATTCAGAATCCATTTATCCGCTAGCTATGGTGCACAATATATATAACTGAAAATCTGAAAAACTACTATGTATACCTCAATATGATTTGTATATTACTATATGCAATGGAAAACTCATTATATATTACTAGGTATACATTAACTATACAGACACACTAGTATAATCAAAACACAATAAAAATAAACTAACAATCATATGAGAATTATGAAGACCCATTATAAAAATCTAATCCCAAACAATTATATTCGTATAAAAAACCACACTTAATAAAGACACAACCTAACAACTCTACAAAAAAAATACCACATAGAAAAGAAAAAAAAAAATATAACAAATAAATATCAGAAACTTAAACAACAACAAAAATACAAAAATCCGTGCCAACCCTGGTCAAAACACAACAAAATATGAAAATTAACCAAAATAACAGTGACAAAAGATACAACAACAACATGACATATAATATCCACAATCAACCTAAAAGACCCACAAAGTATTATGCAAAGATAAACAAATGACAACAAAATCGAATACTATACCACAGCCACTTTCATTCCAAAAATATAACCCCAAAAATGTATCAGTACATAAACCGAATATCACAAAATTAATAAAAAAATTACAAATAAACTCAAGAATCAAAATTCATTAAACAAAATATCAATTATACTACCCGTTGTCTTCATTTCATGGTTGTATACTGACACTTATCATATCTTCCATTATATTATTATGTCAGGAGTGCTAAAGGGTAGTCTACTCAGGGAAAATACATTGGCACACAGGTGTGCTTAATATTTTTTTTTGTTTACATCAAGAAATAGATTTTTTTTTGCATCAACTATGATATAATTGGGAAAAACATTTATATATATACCATTTTACGTAGACAATTTACAGCAACAAACAAACCAACTACCCAACATATACTATCCTACAGTATAGAAAAAACTACTATGTATACCTCAATATGATTTGTATATTACTATATGCAATGGAAAACTCATTATATATTACTAGGTATATATATAAAATGTTTTCCCAATTATATCATAGTGATGCAAAAAAAAATCTATTTCTTTGATGTAACAAAAAAAATATTTTAGCACACCTTGTGTGCCAATGTATTTTCCTGAGTACTACTTTAGCACTCTGAACATTATTAAATATAATGAATAAAAGGGAAGAGACATATAGAATTTAGAATAGTCAAAGATAGAGGAAAGGTGTGTGGTTTTATTTGACGCTGCTCAACAAAGACCTTTCTCTCTTTTTTCCTCTTTGGGAACTAGCCTATTTTATGCTGCCTCTGCTTCTTTTTGATATATATTTCCATTGGAGCTATTACCACGCCTGACAAGGAGTCCCTGTTTATGTGCCAATTTAATGGTGAGGGGGGAATGGGGTACAGTTTAGGTTTAATGTGTAGGGAAGTATTATTTTGTATGTGTTCTGGGGCTATCCGACAGGTCTTCCTATCTATTGCTTCACCTTCTCTCATAAATAAACAACAAAACTATCTTTAACTTACTTTTAGTCTTCTGGCCTTTTCCAACGTATGGATCCAGAAATGTGGACTCCTTGAAGGCGCACAATTGTTTAGCTCCTGAATCTTTACCTTATTAGGCAATAATTTTTCAATAATCCATATTCTCAGGGCTATTGACCCACGGCTCAATTCAATTTTTATTTTTATATAAACTTGCAAAAAAAATTTATTTACAAACGTCGCTATTGGTATGTGAATTATTTAGGCAGGTTCTATCTTAACTATTAGTATTTCCATATTCTACCTAGTCATGCTTCATCTTTCATGCCACAGTAAAGAAAAAGGTATAGTTATAATGGGTGATTTTAATTTTCCTGGCATTCATTGGGATTCCTTGTCTAATATGGACCATAGTAGTTCTGCATTCATAAATTGTATACTAGATAACTTTGACCCAGATGGTCCAAGAACCCACAATATACGATGCACTATTAGACAATATTAACTAACAATGAAAGTATGGTGGATGAAGTTAGAGTTGAGGAGAATTTAGGACTTAGTGACCTTAATATAATTAGATTTAATATGAATGTGATATCTGGGCCCAAATTGCAAGTTAATAAGGAAAAGATCATAGATTTCCGAAATGGCAATTTTACCAAATTTTGAGATATGCTTAGTACAACTGACTGGGATAAAGAGTTTAAAGACCAAAACTGTTTTATCATGTGGGAACATTTTAAGCAAATTTTAATGAATATTCATACAGTATGTTTTAAAGAAAACCCATTAGGGTGGGGAGAGAGAAAACCTGTTTTGGTGGAATAGAGAGATAAGAGAGAAAATAATGAAAAGCGAGATGTTTAAAATATTCAAGGGTAGTAAATAGGGAAGATGATTTTAGAAGAGATTAATAGGAATAAGAAAATGAACTTAACCACTCAATAAGAAAAGGCAAAGAGAGAGGCAGAAATTATTTTAGCAGGAATAGTAATAAGAACCTGAAGAGTTTTTTAGCTTTTAATAAATTTAAAAGTAGAATAGGACACATTGGTCCAATTAAAATTGATGAAAATTTAGTGAGTTCAGATAAGGAGTTGGTCAACATTTTCAATGCTTATTTTTCTTCAGTGATTCCACCTGAGGAAAGATTAGATAATAGTTTAGAGACTAATAGTTCCTGTTTGCAATGTAACAAATAGACTTACAGAATTTGAATTTGATTGTAAAAGCTATTAAACGTTTATTAGATCATATTGATTCAAGATAAGCTGCAGGCCCTGATGGTATATATGGTAAGATTCTAAAAGAGGGAAGTATCAGCATTGCAAAGGCACTGTATTTGATTTTTTAAGCGATCTATAACATTTTGGGGAGGTACCAGATGGCTTGGAAAATGGCATACCGTAGGTTGTGTGTTAAAATCTATGCGAAGGAAAGATTTGAGAAATTATAGGCAGTTAGCTTAACATCTCTGTTGTAAAGGCTTCTGGAAAAGTTAAGGAAAGGTCATATATTTGAGAAATATTTTAGAGGATAACAAGGTATTGTATGACTCCAGCACGGTTTCAGAAAGGGTAGGTCATGTCAGAAAAACTTTTTAGAATTTATATAATAAATTACTGACTGCATTGACCGAGGAGATCCAGTTGATATTATATATTTAGACTTTAGCAATAACTTCTTCATAAGGCTGATGAAGAAGTTATTGCAATGTGGTATAGGTGGAGTGGTACATGGTTGGATTTAAGAGTGGTTGCGAAATAGAAAACAGTGTGTACACTAATGGCAATAAATCATCATGGGAATAGTGAAGACTTTGGTTTTTTTTGGGGGGTTTCCCAAAAAAATGTTCAGTGCTAGGCCACTATTGTTCCTCATATATTTAAATGATTTAGACCAGGGACTTAAATGCAAGGTTTCTAAGTTTGCAGATGATACCAAAGTGGCCACCACAGTTAGGAATATTGAAGGATGTATTACATGTGTGAAGAATGTATTCAAAATGATCTTGATAAACTTCTTGGGTGGGCAGATAAGTGGCAAATGAATTTTAATAGTAAAAAATTAGCTACTTTCAAATTACTGCTTATAATCACACCTAAATCTTTTTCTTGGTCCACAGACTCAAGCCAATCCCCATTCATATTGTAGTTAAAACTTTTATCTGAGTAACCTAGGTGATACCTTTCTTCACCTAGGTTACTCAAATAAAAGTTTTAACTATGATATGAATGTTGATTGGCTTGAGTCTGTGGACCAAGAAAAAAGATTAGGTGTGATTATAAGCAGTAAATTTGGAAAGTAGCTAATTCAGTGTTTGGAAGCTAGAAATTAAAAAGTATATATGAATGCTGGGCATAATAAATCGCTAATGTTGTTTACAAGAGCAAGGAAGTTTATAGTAAACTGTATAATAGCTATGTTAGGCCAGTAATAGAGTATTGTGCACAAGTTTGGGCCCCTTATTTAAAGAGAGACTTAGATATGCTAGAGCGAGTGTGACGTAGGGCAACAAGGATGATTTCTGGGTTTGAGGGTAAGAGCTATGAGGAGAGGCTGAAGGGGTTAGGAATGTTTTCTGTACAAAGGCGATTTCTCAGAGGGGACATGATACAAGTCTACAAAATATTTACATCTATTGATAATACAGAGACCAATAATTTTTCAAATAGGAGAGCATGGACAGGTGACCAGAGAGCCTTAAGAATTAGAAGAAAGCAATTGCCCATCTTGATATAAGAAAGCATGCATAGGGTTGTTAAATTTTGGAATGGTCTGCCACAGGAGGTTGTTGAGTGTGACTCGATTGCAATATTTAAGAAAGGGTTGGATAGGTATATGGATGGGTTGGGTATCATATAATATATTTAGACGAAGCCAAATTGGCGGTTTTTTAGTTAC
>JABUQX010080098.1:15000-20000 GCA_015478945.1 Trachelipus rathkii
AATTACATTGGCAGTTATAATTATCATAAGCTCATAGATAGGTAAATTGATGTGACTGAGCATTATATAGGATACAATATAAAAGTGCAAAAATATATAACTTATTTGTAAGTCTTAATAAGTTATACAATCACCGCAGATGACCAATGTTTGCTATAGGTAACCTATAGATATACGATAAATATATGAAATGCTAATTTCATTGGGTTTGCAGACTATCTGAAAGCATAGTTTTTGTGGATACATTTGATCACTCTTAGATTATGAACATTGCTTCTCGATATGCAGATTGCTATCATTCAGTGAATTCTCTCTCGTGGATCATTTGGACTGAAGACTTACGAAGGTCGCATTTCGTATTGTCAGAACCATTGATTCAGCGTGCGTATTACTGAATGCATGCTCTAGACAACTACGAAATCACGCGCGTGTTATATTTTTATTCTTATAGGGAAGCTCATATGAGATTTGTTTACAGTACTCGTGATTACAGATACTAAATTTATGGATATTTTCATAGATCTTTATCTCTCTATAGAGCAAGAAAATATGAGTAACTCTAGAAATTTATGAAGTTAAAATACTATGGTTGAAGACTCTGGATACTCTATACATATAAATACAAATTGATAATGAACTTAATTTTAATGAAGAACAAGAATTGTAATTAGTCACAAAAACATAAGGTGAATACTTAATAATTAATACTTATAATAATTATTTAAATTTGCAAAAAAGCATATACATTCCTTAATTAGTAGAATACTTTATTGTGATAATAATAATCAACCCCTATAGTTTGTTTTATACGTAAGATGATGACATTATTATTTAATATATAGAAGCATATAATCTAACACCGCGCTATAATCTTAGTTATGCTAGATTAGATACAGATTATAGCAGCAAGTTATAGATTAAGCTAGTTCATATATACTTTTCCAGTGTCAAGATGTGACGTCTAATCTAGATTATTTTGTCTAGTTCTGTGTTCGTCACAATTGGAGGGCTATATGATGCATATAATATATAGTATTCTCGATTATTGTCAAGCAGAAAACAGACTCCTTCCTTAACTGTTAATACACTATACATAGTATAATTCATCTATTATACTTTTGTATATAAACGCATATTTCTTGATAATGAGCACACTATATATACTCTTAGTAATTGTATTAATATAACTAGATAGAATATTATGTGCTCATATATCTTAGTATAGTGTACATTAGACATACGTATCTGCTATACATAGACAATGAGTGTATCATAATAAAGTTGAGATACTATATACTCTAGACCACACACTACAACACGATTAAACTTTAACATTGATAATGTACTTCAAGTTGTGGTTCCAACTCATAAGCTCTAACTACTTCACTCACATCTATCCTCGAGTCATTATAAAATACATCTATTATATTATTCTTGAGTCTACTTATTATTTATTACTTATTTCATATATTATTATCTATGTGATCTAATATTTATTATTATTTATTATTATTCATTTATTATTTATTTATATTTATTATTTCTATTTTATTTATTACTTACATTATCAAACTCTCTTACCTTTTATTTTATAATTATCATTATATAGTTTAGGTTGATTAAGTTAGAATTTCAGTTTGAAACCGTTATACTGTTTATACTTGATATCTATTAATTAAATAATATTATTATATAGTGAAATATATAGCCTCTCAGGTTATTATACTATAATAATATTATATTATTATATTATTTATATTTATTTAATTTATATTTAAATTAATTATTATTATAATTTTATTAAATTATATTATATTATAATTATAATTATTATATTATTACTTTATTTTATTATTAATTTATTTATTCAAGTGACTGTACCTTAAATAGGATATAACACTCGTGGACATTCAGTAGATTAGATTAATTGATTTATTATATTGGTGTGGATATAAATATCTTATTTTTATAAGAGACAAAGAATATTGAAACGATAATAAACCATATTATTATATAAATAATATAAACCACTAAACCAGAATTTTAGTTTATTGTGATTTGTGTGTTGTCTTCTTTTACAAATGCAAGAATTCTGTTACAAGTAGTTTTTTTAATTTGATATAAATGATGAAAATATTCTTAAGTATAGCATAAGATACAATACTTATAAATAAACTTTAATATTTCAAATATATTTATTGAATTTTAATGTAAAAAAATTTATAGTTTTAAATGAATAAAACTGTAAACTAGACAAAGAAATTCAAAAAAAGATAAAAAATATAAAAAAAAAATATCCCAAAACATTTTGAACAATAATAAAAAAAATAAAAAATAAGTATGATAAATAAGGATTTAACTTAAAGAAGTTATTATAATTATTATTTTTGTACTGGTAGTACAAAATTAACGAAATTCTATCTTTTTTTTATTCTTTACTTTTTTTTTAAATTGTATTGCATCCTTTCTGGGCAAATAAACTAAATTTTCTTTTGCTGATGGTAATCTGATAACTTGTGATTAGCATTTAAGGTCAGATTTAGAAGAATATATTTAAAGTGAAAGAGGATTAAATATTACATGAAACGAAGTACTTTTTGAGAAATAATTAATTATTAAATATAAAATCTTATAAGTTCATTCAGAATAGATAAAGCTTATTATGATTATTTATTTAAGAGAAATTAAATTTAATTCTTAAAGAATATAATATATATATGGCTCAATTAAGTATAAATTTTTCATTATACTCACTTAAATATAGATGTGTAAATATTTTTTTTACTTTCTATTTTACTTTTAGATAATATGTCCAAAATTCTGTTCAACGTGTTTATTAGTATAGTCTTTATATATTTATATCTTTATAAAATTTAATATTTACATTACATTTTTTATTTTATCATTATTTTAATAAAATATTTGTAAGAATTATCATCTAAAATATTTTTTTCATTTATTATATTATTATTTATTATTATTATTATTCATTATTTATTTATTCTTATTATTATTATCTATTATTATATATTATATTATTATATTATGTATTTTATTTATATATTTAATCTTATTATTCATATTATTTATCTATTAATTATTATTAATTTTAATTATAAATTATCATATCCTTTTTTTTTATTTAGTTAATATTATCTCATTATTATTATTAATACAATATTATTATTATTATATTTAATTATTATCATTATTTATAATTATTTTTTTTATTATTATTATTATTTAAATTATCATTAATATATTTTATTATTATATATAATTTATTATATTATTAATTTATTTAATTATTATAATTAATTATGAATATTTATAAATAAGAATTTGATGCTCGTTGTATCTTAGATAATCTCCTTTATTAAGTATATAAAGTAGAAGATATAATAAGTAGGAGTGGATGGACAGAAGAATTGAATGAAGGTAATATTTAATATATTATTTTATATAATAGTTTCTGGAAAAGTTAGGTTAGGAAATAAATATTTAATAATACATATTATATAATGTATGATACTAATATAATTTATTATAATTTATCATAAATAAAACTAATTATTATTATGTATTTATTACTATTTATAATTATAGTACCATATATAGGTGAGTACTACTAATTGACTTATAGCTTGGGCCCCGCTCTACCCACATAAAGGTGAGTGTTTTTGGGCCTTACTATAATGGTCAGGCTCATGGAGAGCACAAAATAATTAATGAGATCTGTGGTTGTGTCTTGTGTAGGTGCCATACTCTTACCATAATAGTGATCCGGCTTGAAAGGGTCTTTGTGGTGTTGCTATAATAGGTTGTTGTAGATATAATGTCTTGTCAATCTTGTTTGATGTTGAGTGTGGTAGTGTAGTGAGGTGTTTCATAGGTGTGTGGTGAGAGTGAGTGTGTGTCAATCAATAGAGAGTGAGAGAGGATACGAGTGTGTGTGTGTGTGCTCGTACGTGTGCAATATTATTAAATAAAATGTGTGATCTTTTTGAGCCTTCTATTATGGCGTGTTATGAGTGAATACCACCACCTCTTCTCGCCGATCCTGCCGTGCACTTTGTGAGTGTTAAAACGAGTCGTGAGATAGTGTGTCTTGCTGGAAACTAGAAATCAGTGAGTAGGTGCTTACAGTGGATGAAGAAAAAGGTGCTTTAATGTGTTTAGTTTCGTGTGCGTGAGTGCAATAAAGGTTATATAGAGAGGACTGCCATTTTAACTTTGTGACTGCCATTAGCATATTTATTCTTATACATACATTTTCTACAAGTAAAGTCGAACCTAGAGCGAGGTAGGGTGGTTGTTGCATCGATTCGAATAGAGAGAGGCGTGGAGCTGGTGTATAGTGAGATTAATATTCTTTGTGTAATACAAGTTGTGGGCATATGTTTAATAATGAGTGGAACATAGATGAGAGGAGGCTGATGTGTGTGAGGAATAGAGTGGTGATTAGTAGTGTATTAAATATAATAATTATAGGAGTTCTACAAGACGGTTGCTCGCTGGAATACTCTCATTTACTTTGAAGTTACTATGTGAGGGGGAGTGCTTTGTTCTACTACCAGCTAGTTGACTTTGGTAGTGTGGGTGAAAGTGGAAGTAGTACACTCTATACTTGTGTGCCCGTTGGTGATAAGGATAATTAATTATAACCGTGAGGTGTAAGAGTGTGATGCGTGATAATTGACATAAGTGTGAATAAACTAACTAATAAATAATCTAGTGTGCTGGTAGTGTGTGATTCAGTAAATAAATATACGTGAGTGTGAGATTATTTTATGGGCAGTATACAATAAAACATACTTATAAGTGTTTTATTCCATCTCTGGACCCAGTCGGGGTGGGCTGGTTAGAGCCTAACAAACATCATTGCGTCAAATATATTAGTATTTATGGGGATTAGTATAATCTTTTTGGATATAGTGTGCGAGTCGTTAGGCGGATTACGTATAAATAATGACATTACCTGCAAGGAGCGTCTGAGACGG
>JABUQX010080098.1:25000-40000 GCA_015478945.1 Trachelipus rathkii
ACAACAAGAATAAAAATAACAAGGCATTAATAAAAAACAAGACAAAAATAAAAAAAACAAAAGAATAAAAAAAACAAGACAAGAATAAAAAACAAGACAAGAATAAAAAAAGCAAGTCAAGAATAAAAACAACTTTCTTTAATGAAACAAGGATTAAAATATTCTTCATTAGAAGAACTATAAGATAACTAAAAATGTTTTTTTAGGAAGCATTGACAAAAAATACCTTGCAACAAAATGAACTCAACTTTTAAAAATTTATCAATTAAGATGATAATAGGAAGAGACATAATATTTGTAACTATGTAACTATATAATATTTGTGTACGGCAATGAGCATTAATTAATTAATGTAATAATTCATTATATCATTATATTCATTATATCATTATAAAATAGGGTTGGTCGACGCATCAGGTGCGGTGTGGTGCGGTGCGGAGCGGTGCGGTGCGATGTGTGGTGTGCTTACCCTGGTGCGGTGCGGTGCGCAAAATTACGGTGCCCGGCCAACACCGTTACAAACATTTACCAAGACTTCAATATTAGATAATGTCCTATTCATTGTTTTTAAAAAGTCAGACGAAGAAAAAAGGTTATTTGTACGAGTTAAGGCAACATATCTTGTAATGTAAGTAACTATTCGTATAGACCTTACACTTATGTGTATAAGGCATATAAATTAGCAGTCGTACACACACATATATGTGTATATTTTAATATAGTCATTACAATTAGGAAATTCCAACCAGAATATTTTATAAACTTTTACTTCGAGTGAATCGTTGAGTGTGTGGTTTGTGTGTTGTGTTGTGTGTGTGTGTGTGGTTGTGTTGTGTGTGTGTTGTGTGTGTTTGTGTGTGTGTGTACTAGTTAAATGTGAGTGTGTACGTGTGTGAGTGTGTCTGCATGTGAAGTGAATCTGTATTAAATTCTGATTTTACATTCTAATTAATAATATAATAATAATAATAATAATAAAATAATAATATAATAATAAATAATATAATTAAAATAATAATAATAAATAATAATAAAATAATAATAATGATAATATATGATAATAATATAATAATAAAATAATAATAATAATAAAATAATAATAATAATAATAATAAAATAATAATAATAATAATAATAGTAATAATAATTAATAGATTATAATAAAATAATAATAATATATAATACTAATAATAATAGAAGTATAAATAATAATCAATAATATATAATAATATAATAAAATAATAATGAAAATTTATAATAATAAATTGACATTTGAGAAGAAAAGAATGAAAAAAATAATATATAATAATAATAATCAATAATAATATAATAATAATATAAAATAATAATAGATAATAAATAATATCAATAATGGTGAAATAAATTACACTTAACCCAACCAGATCTCTAACGATATTATATAATCTTTAACATAATATAACTATATATATATATATATATATATTATATAAATATATATATATATTAATATATATATATATATATATTATATAATAATATATATATATATATATATATTTATATATATGATATATATTCTATAATATTAATATTATATAATATAAATATAATATATATATTATATATATATATACTGTAGTAAGTTATATATAAATATATTCATATATACTATATACTAATTAGAAATAATATATTAGATATTATATATATATATATATAAGTTAATATATATATATATATTACGGCGAGAATGTATGAATCGTATGGTACAGGACATTTCAAATGTTGAGGGAAGAGGAGAGAGGTGATGGAATATTTAGAAAGGACAAATTTGATTCTCCTGTGACTGTTGTAACAAAGATGCGGAAACGGTGAAAATGAGTGGTGGTGTGAAAATTTGTGTGTGCTGGTGTGGAAAGGAATGAGAAAAGGAGAGAAAGAGTTGCGATTCTGATGAGTGGCTTGTTTCACAGAGCTAGGTTGATTTTGTTGGTGTTAGTGTACTAGAGTTCTAATGTCGGAATTGAGTTGAGAAGTCATATATATATATCATATATATATATAATATAGTTAAATATATTTATATTATATATATATAAGTATATATATAAAGATTATATATATATATATATATTATATATCTATTATAATATATAATATATATTATAAGTATAGTACTTGGAGAGTTATAACTTCTTAACAAGACCCCTCTTTCATACACAAAATCATATATATATACTATATATATATAATTATTATTATATTATACTATATGAATATTCTAAATATATATATATATATATATATTTTAATATATATAATATACGTAAGCCAATATACCTTTTATTTAATTTAATATATTTTTTATACTTTAATATAATCATTTCATTTATCATTTTTTATCTTTTTCACCTCTAAATTTATATTCATACCAATTCCTCATTTTTCCATCATTTCTCTTCAACAATTCACTCCGGCATCACTTGGTCATATAACTGATTAGATTCGCCCCTACGAAATTGAAAGGCATGAATCATTATCAGTAAACCGATCAACAAGGAAGAATTCAGTCTTTTATCGGGATATCTTTTACTGTATATATATATTATATATAATAAAAAGTATATATATATATATATATATATATATAAAATATATAGGTACTATATATATATATATATATATATAGATATAATATATATATATATATAATATGACATACTGTGATGTTACTCTGTGCCGGCAACCAAGCACTGAATTGGTCAAAGGTAACTGTCTTGGATTACTTTTTCAGGAATTGTACACCCCAGGGTTTATTCAGTTATATTGAACACAAAAAATACATCTAAGTCAGTGTGGGGAGTGCTAACCAAAAAAAATTTGCTGAATAATCGAAAAATATAAAAAAAAACACAATTTAGAGGTAAGTTATCTCACTATGAAAATCATTGATCTATTCATCGGCAGTTTGCGAAAAACGTAAATATTTATGTATAGGCATATCTTTGGGAGTTAGTTAACAGATTATAGGGTGGGGTTGTCTCAACCTCGAATGATCCAGTCCACTTTAAAACTAGTAGAGGTTAAATTTCATGCATCAACCTTTTTTTTTTTTTTTTAACAAACAGAAAATTTTTTTTTTTTTTTTTTTTCAAAGAAAAAAGGAGGAGAGTCAAACTGGTCAAGTAATAAGTTATACGAGTCACACACAAATAGTTACAGATAATAAATAACTTCGATTTCTTTGAATTCGGAAAATATTCAAGAAAGCTTTCGACAAAATGAACTTCCAACTAAACAAATATTTAATCGAATGCTTCAGCAGATGCTAAAAAGGTAAAAAAGTGGGTTTGCATTTTAAACAAATAAAATTAAAAATGCGATGAAATAAAAAAAGAAAACGAAATCTGAATAAAAATAATTTAAAAATAAAATTATTTTAATAATAAATTATAGTTCTTTTTCTTTCACTTCCCCTTTAAGTGATAAATGGACAATTTTCTTTAAATCCAACTATTCGTATTCCTTACCTGATATACTATTATATATAAATTTATATATATATATATAGTTATATAGTATTATAATAATATTATATATTTATATATTATTAGTATATAATATAATATAATATATGGGCAGTAATGAAGAGGTGATAGTTGTAATTGTTTGTGAGTAATATTACAGATTTAGGGAAGAGTTACGAATGAATGGTACCAAACTGGTAAAAAGGATTAAGGAAGATTTTTGGTGCTGTCATGGAAGTTGGTTGCAACAAACGGCTTTTGGAGGGTGTAGTTCGAAGGATGTAGGAGAGCAGTGACAGTAAGTAGTACCCTTATATGACTAAGGGTTTGAGGAACTGTAAAACTAATTAAAAGAATTTTGTTTTTGAGTGTTTGTAGAGAAAATTATGCTGGTAATTGTTGAAAATGTCATAGATTGGACTGAAGGAATGACCTTGAAGACAGTGCATTTACAATGGTATGATGGATATGAGATCAAAACTTTACATTAAACAAATGATTAAAAATGAAAGAGAAGAAGTAATAAACATTGTATTTACTTTTATAGACTTTCCAACAGCGTATGACAGGAATTAATAAGGGAGCTCTGTGTATGGTGTTAGTAAAATGATGTGTTGTGCAAGGCTCGTGAATGTGAATCAAAATATGTAAGTTCGATAGTGAAGCGGTGCAAGAAGTAAATTGGAGTGGAAGTGAATTGTTTTAATAGTAATTCCGAGTGGCAGGATGTTTAATGGTCCTCCTTCCATTAATTCTATATATATATTATACTGATATATATATATATAATAATATAATATATATATATATAATATATATAATGATATACTATATAATATTATAATATATACTAATAATATAATATATAATATATCAATATAAAATTTTAATTTAATTTAATTTAATTTATATAATAGAGGGATGAACCAAGATTAGATGCAGGCTGGTAGATGAAGTGTAGAATTCTGATGGAGAATGGAAGAGAGTGAGGTACCTGCTAATTGTACGCTGAGGATTTTTTCTTGGAGGGATTGTAGAGGGTTGCAGGGATGTTTAAAGGGAGGGTTTGAAAAGTAAATGGTAAATAAGATTCCAAGGTGATACATAGTGGGGTAAAGAAGATTCTGAGGTGTTAATCAATGTAATGGTGAGGAATTTGGAGCAGTATCCTGAGTTTAAATATTTAGGCTATATTTGATGAAAAAGTGACGAATGATGCAGTATGTATGAGGAAAGTTTAAATGGTATGAAGGTGGCTGTGTAATTAATCCTGGTGATGCAATGGGGGGTAATCTTGAGGGCGCGGTTTCTACATTAGGTGTGTTGTTACGTTTGTTAATGTAATAGTAGCAAAACTATATTGGAATAATCGCCACAAATCTAAGTAAAGTGCGTTCAACCTATTCAGATGGATAATCTTAGGGTTGAGTTAGGTGTGAGAAGAATTGATAAATGAAGAATCATATTAGGAAGTTGTATGGTGTGAACAACGGCGTAAATGAAGATATAAATTAGTGTGTATTAAGATGGTTTTGTCATGGAGGATATATGATAGCAGTTTGGTTAAGCGGATGTATGTATTGTGGTGATTGTGATGGGAATTGCCCCGCTGGGAGACCGAAGGAAAAGTGGATTGAATCAGTAAAGAAAGTCTGAAGGAAAGGAATATGAGTTAGGCAGAAGAGAGAAGAAAGGTGAATAATATGAGTGAATGGAGGGGTTTTGTGAGGGGGTACGGCTTTGAACTGGCCCAGGGGATGAACTCTATATTGAAGAGATACCACAGTGGGGGCCGTCGCGTGTTGTGACGCCCTAGGTTGATTTTTGGCTGTTGCCAGAGATTGCACATAAAGATATGGCGGGAGCTTGGGGATTCTTTTTTTTTCGACTTACGCCATGGTCTTCTCTTAACTATTCTATTTAAATGCATGTTACGTACTCTGCTCCCATCTGTGAGAAGTGAAGGGAGAATAAAGAAAAAAGGAAACTATATATATATACAGAGGTGGGCATCGTTATTCAAAAAAATCTCCCACCTACACCCCCCCCCCTCCCCCCCCCCCCCCCTCCCCACCTCGTTACTCGTTCTCGAAAAAGTATTGCGTTATCGTATTTTTCTCGTTCTTGAAAGGAAAAGTAAGCGAAGTGCCGTTTTACCGTCCGTTCTGCGTTACTTTAGCTTCATATGATATCTAATTAGGTATCTTGGCAATTTTATTGTTTGTTGTATATTGAAATTTTCCAAATTATTCATTATTATTAAAAAATAACCCTCCTGAAAACCCAGCGCACTCAGACTTAGTCCTTTGCATCCACCAAAGATTAAGTTGCACAGCCCCTTCTGCATTCACACTTTCCTACTCAAGCTCTGCTCTCCGTTCCTTTTCTCAACATGTATACTAACATTTTAAAACTCGGGACACGTTGTTCGAGCTACTCACGCATCATAGCATGACTTTCAACGAGGACTGTCTCTGCCCACACCTAACTTCTGCTTATACGTTACCTTCAAACATCTCTTTTAACTACCTGACCAATCTCTCTCCCAGATTCTTCAACTCTCTCTAGAATTTCGCCAAGAAACCAAATCATCCGCATATATATAGGGCACCCCATCATCCCTTCTTCCATTCTCCATCATTTCTAAAGACCGAGATTGGTGAGTCGGAGTCGGTACTTTTGAAGAGAGTGGAGTCGGAGTCCGAGTCGGAAAATTTTGAAACGACTCCACAACAATGATTCTACACATCCCGCAGCTCTCCACCATTAATTCTTTCATACCCCACACTATATAAATTGAATAACCAAGAAGAAAGACATAGCACATCCCTGCCTATCTCGCTATTAATATATAAAACAAATTCACTTTCAAGTCCATATATCTTCACAACGCTTTTCTTATTGCATATATACTTTTGTAATTCCATTCAGAACTTACTACAACACAATATCATAACACTGCCTATAGAGAGTACGTTTAAGAATTTAATACGGCTGGTTCTATCATAAACTAACTAAATACAAGTATCCATATTCTCATTTTCCATAATTTTTTCAAATGTTACGAATTCATTTTCGCGGCATTATTACCGATCGTAAGAACTTGTTCTCAAAAGCATCTTCAGTTCACTCGACGCATTCTTTCGACTAAATTATAAGTATATATCTTCCCTACTACACTTAATAACTTATTTCAGATATAGATTCTTACAGTTAATCCTTATCTCATTTATTCCTTATATAAAGGTACGTTACTGTCTCTCCTCCGAATCCCCGGAACTAAGTCTCTGCCATAAACATTTCTGTTACACAACTTCCAATCAATCACCATCTCGCCACGCCCATTGATCATTTCACCGGTAATGTTCATCTAATAGCCCTGCGATTAATTCATTGTTCAACTTTCTATGCGTCTAGTCATTTGTAGCTTTCTCCTTAATATGAACTAATGGCCCAAGAATACTATTTCGTGCTACCAAAAACCCACACTATAATTCACTATGGCAGTCTCTTCATTATGCCAATTGTTAAGCAGGATTTTCGAAATGTTCCTGACGACACTTTAGTTACATTCATCTCATCAGTTACAAGCACCATCCCTATCATTATTCTAATGCAAATTGCTCTTAATTCCTTGAGTTTAGTTAGTTTACATTGATATAAATTATATATATATTATATATATTATATAATAATATTATATATATATATATATTATATATATATAATATATAATATATTATATATATATATTATTATACATAATCTCTTTCTCTCTTTCTTTTCTTTTTGCCACTCCATGAGAAGGATTCTTCATCTGTAGCCGGCAAGCATCTTCTCTCCAGACAGTCCCGCTCTTACACTATTCCTCTTTCTTTAGCGCTCCTCTGTTTTCGTAGTGACATTTAAGAGAGTCCCCACCGATTCCGCCCATCTCTTCCTTGGTCTCCCCCTGGTCTTCTGCCCTCTGGTGGTCCATCCCCCCCCCCCGCTCCCATAAAATTCTTCTTCGGCAATTCTGTTCTCCCTCCATCGCTCGTCCGAATGTCCTCACATCTTATCTCTCCACATCCATTTCAGTATCATACTCGTCTTACACTAGAAATGTTCTTTCTAATACTTCATTCCTATGATGCTGTCTTCTCCCACTTCTTCCAATGTAAGGTGTTGAAAGAAAACTTGTTAAAACCTTTCTTCAATGACTTTTTTGCTCCTTTTCTCTTGTTGTCGTTTCATTTTCTGCTCGTTAGAGACAGTGTCGCGAGTCTAGTATAGCTGTTAAGAAATTCACTTTTTAAGCTTCTATTTCCAGATGTTCTATCTTTGTCATCCTGGGATAAGCGACGCTTCATAACTATCATACTTTTTATTCTTCGCGATCTCTCCTCGCATTCTCCCTTTCTGTAAAAACGTCCTCTCGAGGTAAGTCGAGGTTACTCTTACCCTGCTAGCTCTCTCCGTCTCACTCGATCTCTCATTCTCGCTCATTTACCTCCGGTTATGTTAATTATTCTGTCTTCTCGTACGTTCATCTGTCTCATGCCTGCTTCCCACTGCTGCCGACAACTCCACACCTCCGATATCGTCGTCCTGTCTCTCTCGCTCCAACATGCGAGATGGATTCGTCCCGATTCCGATTATGTCCTCAATAAAATTTCTTCCCTCATTTCCTTATCAATTTATATAGTATATTTTATATAGTTATATATTATAGGTATTAGATATTATACATATTTAATTATATATTATTTCTATATTAATATATATATATATTAATTTATATACTATTATAATAATATAATAGTATATATATTATATATAGTATAATATATTAACTTTTTTAGCTTGATCGGGTGGTCATTTGGCTTCAATCATTCAAAGATCAAGAGTCGAAAAATTTGACCGAGACGTAAAAGTAACGAAAAAAATACAGGAACTTATTAAGGAAAGCTATTAAAGAAAGTAATCGAGTCGTTACTTTCGTTACTGGAAAACTGTTCCGGTTAGTAACGGAGTACGGAGAACGGATCGTGCCCACCTCTGTAATATTAATAATATATAATATATATACTAATATTATATTATATATATTATATACTATAGTAGTATATATATTATTGTTATATATATATATAGTATATATATTTTAAAGTATTTTATATAATAGACGAGTAATATAGATATATGTTCGGTAAAAGATTTCTGTGCTCTCTTGCTACTGAACCAACATTAAAGCTTTATCCAGTTGTCCAAAGGACATCAATTGCCTCAAATATTAATTATTATATATATATCTCGTTTATATATATATTATAGTACGTAGATTATTATATATGATATTAGTAATATATACTATATAGTATATATATATTATTATATAAATATATAATATAATTATCTTCTATTTCCAAATGGGGTGAGGTGCGTAGCCAACGCACGGGGGAACAGAAAAGTAGTAAAAGACGAAAAGGAGAAAAGTAGTAGAAAAACATGACACAAGTTGAAAGAAAGCCCCTCTTTAACTTCCCTTTATACCCCCAAAGTGAGGACTCGTCCGTCAGAAAATCACCGTGGAGTTTTCCGGCCTGGAAACTCATGTGTATCTCGTCAATGTGGAGTTCATATAACGTGGGCAAAGCTCCCTCACAAAACCCGTAATCATCATATCATATTCATTTCTGCAGGCCTTTTTTCTCGCCTCTCTAAACTTACATTAACTCTCATTCAGCGCTTCCTTTGCTGATCATCCACTTTCCTTCGATCTCCCAGTCTGTCGATTGCTAACACACTCATCAACTATACATCCTTACCAATCTATTATCATCCATTCCTTTCCATAAATCAATCGTCTCAATGTACCTTATTCTCTTCAACCTTCTATTAGCAAATGATGAATCACAATATGTTATGAATTTATCAATTTTCTCATTACACACTAAACTCCATAAGTGCCATTTGAAACGTCTTTGTACTTTAGATTATACCACTTATCCACCATAGTTACTACTGCATATTAATGCAGGTAACAACATATACCCTCAGGCAAAACCCTATCGCATTCAAGACTTTGTCCCTTCACATCCAGCAAGTGATTTAATTGCAAAGCCACTTCCTACCATTGCCAAACTTTCTACTCATCTGCATCATTGCCGTTCCTATTCACAACATATGCCTAAATACTTAAACTCGATACTTTTTCCATGGCGTCACTATCCAACTGATTCACACAGCGACTCATCTCACTATAACTAAGCATATTAAACCTATACCTACTCTTTCTACATTAATATATATATATATATTAATATATATATTATATATATATTATACTATAATATATATAATATATATATATTATATATATAATATATATATATATATTATATTATATATGAATATATTCATTTCAATCTTTCCGGGGGTTGACTAGAATATATAGTATACAATATATATATATATATATAATTAAATATATATATATATATATATATTATATATATATAAATAATTATATTATATTATATATATATATATATTATATATATATATATATTATATATAATATATATATATATTTAGATATAATTTTCAATTTACAATTTCAAAATTTTAATTTTTTATATATATTATTAACATATAATATATATTTATATACTATATATATATATATATAATAGTATATATATATATATATATATATATATATATATATATATTATAATTTATAGTATAATATATATATGTATATAATATTAATTATATTATATATATATAAATATATACATATTAATTATAATAATACTATATATATATAATGATTGATAACTTCCTCCGTCTAAATATTATTTATAACTTTTAATGAACACTTCTTAAAGCCTTGTTTAGTCCTTTAGTCTCTGCAAAGAAGAAGTGTTTTGAAGACTTTTCGGACTTGGTAAAAATCTTCTGCGATTGCAGGAACTGAGTAAATAAAAAAGTCAAAATTCTATCAATGAAAGTGACGTATGAATCAAATTTTCTTTAAAAATTTGAACAATTCAGTAGATATCGAACCAGCTATTCTTAATCCCTTCTATATATATAATATATTATATATTATATAAATATAAATATAATATATATATATATATATATATAATAATATATATATATATATATTATATATATATATATATATATTTATATATATATAATATATATATATAAATATAATCTATATATAATATCATAATATAATATATAATATAATATATAATATATATATATTATATATATAATAATAATAATATACGGTTTCATATATATCTATATATGTATATATATATCTATTAAATATATTATATATATATATTATAATATAATATACGTATATATATGATTATATATCATTATATTATATATTATTTTATATAAATAATATATATAATTCCATTATATATATATAAATATAATATATTTATATTATAATAATAATATAATAATATATATATATATTTTAATATATATGATATAACTATAATATATATATATATATATATATATATATATATATCGAGAAAAGTTATTTCGACTTGTAACATTTTTCATGAAATTTGAAATTTATTTATTATAAATAAATTACTTCGACACTGACATGGTATTTCAACAATAATAATAAAGACTTCACAATATCTCCCATTATATATATATATATAATATATATATATTATATATTTATATATATAATACTATATATTTATATATAATATAATATAATATATATATATATATATATATATATATAGTATATATATAATATATGAATATATATATATCAGTATATATTAATATAATTATATATATATAATAATATATATAAATAAATATATAAATATATATATATATTATTATTTTAATATGTTTAAAATATAATTATATATTAATAATTTCACAATATTAATAATTTATATAATATATATATATATATATATAATAAGTTGATTTCAAAGCTCCGAAAACTTCATTCGTAGATTTATTTACTAGATGAAAGCTTCAGAGAGAGTCGGCCACCAAAGCATTTATTTCTAATTTTCCGTAGCTCATGCTAGTAACTAACCTCAAATAAATTTTTTTCTCGCATCTCTAATTGGGACAGAGAGTCGATGTTAGAAATACTTTCTCATTCCTTAATTTACATTCTATTTATAGAGGCAACCTTCCATAAGACTATTACTTTTTTCGGAGACACACACATAATCTCACAGCGTCCTCTCTCTCTCTCTCTCTCTCCTTCTCTCTCTCTCTCTCTTCTCTTATTCTCTTCTCTGGTCCTGGTTGTTTGGGTCTGTTGTAGTGCGTTGGTGGGGTGGTACTGACGGATGAGCTGAACGTTGTGGCGGGTGTTCTGGCTGGTGGGTTGGTGTGGTGTTAGTTGGTTGGAATGGTGCGGTGTGGTGTCGTCCTGTGCGCTGGTCTGTTTGTGGCCGGTGTTGTTCGGATTGTTGGTTTGTGGGTTGCTCTCTGGGCGTGGTCTGTGGTTCTGCGTTTGGGTCCTGTGTCTGTTCGGTTGTTCGCCTTGGTCGGCGTGTGCGTGCGTGGGCGTTTTTGGTCTGTGCGCAGTTGTGTTGATTCTCTTCTCTTCTCTCTCTCTCTCTCTCTTCTCTCTCTCTCTCTCTCTCTTAATTACTAGTGATCTTGGAAGGAACATTTAATTTTTTCAATAAGTACGTTTCTAACAAGTCACGTGTTCTGAGTGTCTTCCAGAACTTCTTCACACTGTTCAACTTGTTTTACTCTGCGTAGAGAAGTGATGGCGAATCTTATGTTAAGTACAAATTCCAATATCTGGAAAGTTAAAAACACAAAGAGCTCATCTTGAAAGAGTGGTATCTATGGATTTCCATTTCAATAACTCTATAACTCCCAGAGATTTATTTTAATCTCTTTCAGATCACCGAACTGTTGGTACATTAATTTCCATTTACTACCTTTACTACAATGTAAACGAGTTTTTAGTTTTTTTTATAGTTTTTTTAAAAAGTTTTAAATTTTTTTAAAAGTTTTAATAGTTTTAAATGTTTTTAAAGTTTTTAAAATTTAACTTTTTTTAAAGTTTATAAAGCATTTAAGTTTTTTAAAGTTTTTGAAGCTTTAGGAATTTTTAAAGTTTTTAAAGTTTTTTTTTAAAGTTTTTTAGGTTTTTATGTTTTTAAATTTTTACATTTTTTTGAAGTTAATAAAGTTTTTAAAGTTTTTGAAGCTTTAAAAGTTTTTAAATTTTTTAAAAGTTTTTTAAAGTATTTAAAAGTTTTAAAGTTTTATAAAGTTTTCAAGTTTTCAAGTTTTCTAAAGTTTTTAAATCTAAAAAATTTTTTTTTTTTAGTTTTTGTTAAAGTTTTTAAAGTTTTTAAAGTTTTTAAAGATTTTAAAGTTTTTAAAGATTTTTAAAGTTTCACACCACCTCCTTCGAGAAAAGCAAGTAACCCCAAATTTACCCACTATACCCACAATATCATGTTTAAACTCTACTGACAAATCAAAAGCACACTTCCTTATTATATCGTCCCAACTACCTTTGACATACAAACTTATGGTACTAATGTCAGGACATATCAACCCTTTACCCATTTAGTAATTCTAATAGGTAATTCTCCTTCTTGTATCTCGTGTTGGATTTTCTGTGACCTACTAATCTTTTTCCAGAATGTCCCATATATATATATATATATATATATATATATATATATATATATATATATATATATATATATATATATATATATAATATATATATATATATATATATATATATATATATATATATATATATATATATATATATATATATATATATATATATATATATATATATATAATATAGGGGTGTGCCGCAACTGATATTTTTTGTTGTGGTCGAAAACGAAATTAGCCGGAATCCCCCAAAAAAATTTCCGGCAGGAACCGGAATTTCTTATGAACTTTCCTTTAACTATATATAAATCATTCCAGTTTAAGCTGTAATGAACTTAAAAGAATACAAAGATACGAATTCACATCTTTTGGGCTACATTCTGCCAATTTCAAGATGTTAATACCAGATGAATAAGCACATATTTGATGCTAGAAAGAATTGGATGTTTGAAAAGAACACTGCAACTTTATATTGCAGAATAATCAAACATTCAAGCTTTGACTGCTAATGAATGACAAATATTTAAAAAATTTTTAAGAGTTTTGCAACCATTTCTCATAGTTACGGAAACTATAAGACTAAGACAAAACCAATTATATCGAATTCAAAATCAATTCTCCATATTCGAGCTCTCCATGCATGTCTCTCAAACTCTGAGGATGACAGCGGAGTTCAGACTTTGCTCAGACAGAAGAACTGAAGAGGCAATAGGCAATGAGGCGATTGCCAGTTAAAAGGAGAGAAAGGATCCAACCGAACATGGCCACGAAACAAGAAGAAATTGTTTAAGTACTGTAGGAGACCTAAATTACAAACTGACTTATTTTCTCGCAGAAATAAGAGGGTGGAGTG
This sequence comes from Trachelipus rathkii, assembly GCA_015478945.1. Classification (NCBI taxonomy): domain Eukaryota; kingdom Metazoa; phylum Arthropoda; class Malacostraca; order Isopoda; family Trachelipodidae; genus Trachelipus; species Trachelipus rathkii. Next base: position 39,032 of record JABUQX010080098.1, read on the forward strand.
ATGAAAATGGATCTTGAAGAAATATAAAATTAAAGGTAGTAGCAAAGTACAGAAGAAGGTTCAGGCGATGAGTCCAACCATGGTCAGAAACGAGCATCACCTAAAATAAACTTCAGATTTATAGCTCTAGTCAAATCATCAGGAGCATTAAGAAAAGAAATTACTGCAAAAGTTCCTTAGTTTTTATAAATTTGAAGAAAGTGAAAGTGACGGCCAATCAGTTAAGTGTAATAAGGAAAAAAAGAAAAAATCAGAAGGCTCCCTCAAAGATGGGGGTATTGTCAAAATTAGTTTTTGTATCTGAAAAAATCAATTTCTAATTTGGGAAAAGAAGAAGAAGCATAACTTGTGGAAAATGACAAAACTCAGTTAAACATAGCAATTACTGTAAAATTACTCCCTCAACCTCCTTAGTTGCTGGCAAAATATCTGAGAAATATCTTCCATATCACTCAGTAATGATGGACAGCTTTTTCTTCCACCTGATTTAAAATTTTCCAGTTTCTTAAAGAGTTAACTTTATATAATATATATATATATATATATATATATATATATATATATATATATATATATATATATATATATTTTATATATATATATATATATATATATATATATATATATATATATATATATATTTATATACTCTATTTATATATCTATCTCATATATATATATATATATATATATATATATATATATAATATAATAATATATATATATATATATATATATATATATATATATATATATATATATATATATATATATATATATATATATATATATATATATATATATATATATATATATATTTTATTGTTTTAAAGAAATTTTACTTATAACACAGGTCAATAACATTTTTCTGACATCAAGGACCAGCAGTAATCTGCCATCATGTTGGTGTCTCACCGGCTTTGGTAGCGTTTATTGAGAAGAATCCCCTCAACATCATTACAATAAACA
>JABUQX010080098.1:60000-63497 GCA_015478945.1 Trachelipus rathkii
TATATACGGCTTCAGCAAATCCTCCTGGTGATCATCTGGAATTCCATTTCTTCTTGTCAGTCATCAATATGACTTTCGAGACATATTCTGTGTTATTTTATCAATTTATAGTTCATCTACTCTTGGGGAGCTATAGAAAGCCTTTTGCTGAGCGCGGGAAACATTATAAACTTTTCAATTGTTTAAAATGCAGGCGCTGCTTTCTAACCTTTCTTCCCTTCTGTTGCCTCTTTCACTTTGTTCACTTATGTCGGTAGAAGAATTTTTTTTTTCTTTTTCTATATCTCTTCATGGTTCTTCTACCCTATTCATAGTTTACTTAACAACCACCTTCAACTCTTATTTATCATTTCTCTACCGACGATTCAATACATCATTTTCTACTGCTCCCTTTATTACATTTTTAACTGTCCGATTATATTCTTGTTGAGCAGCATACGTGTTTTACAATGGAGTCACCTCAACCTTGTGAATTTGAAATTCCCAAAAACTAGATCTTCTTCAATCTTTTTTTCACAAAAACACTACTCCGTTTTCCTTATCTTCGATTGTTAGTCGAGTATCTATGCTTAATAAAAGGATCATTATATCTCAATACAAAACTAAAATGACATCGACTCATTTCATGATCATAATTAGTCCAAGGGGACTTAAAGAAGACTCGGATCTGATCAGGCTGCAAGATTTCCCCCCACCCCGACAGTTACTTCAGTTATACAAGAGTTTTTATTCTCCTTATATATGGAGTATTGCTTCCACATCTGAATAGAGTAGGGGTTCTAGTCCATTTTTTTTTTTTTTTTTTTTTTTTTTTTTTTTTTTTTGGGGGGGGGTGATGGGGAAAAAAATTTTAAATTTTTTTTCCTTTTTTCTTTTTTTTTTTTTATCTATGATAGACGATGGTTGGGACGTCAACCTCTTCTATAAGTGCCCTACATGTGTAGGTACTTGAGAGCAGGCGCTCATCACCGTCATCTCAACTCCTTTACGACGCCTTCGCAGAATAAAGGTTGCCTTGTCTTTGTTTTCACGTCGAATTTTCTTGTGAGATCGGAAACTCAAAGCCAGCTCGATATAAGCAAAAAATTCCATTCAGGCCCAAACTTCTGTGACAGGGATACTCAACCTTCTTTCTCAATTTCAAAATGTTCACTTGATATATATATGATATTAAATTATTTAAATATATATATATAATATATATATATATATATTTATATTTAATATATATATAGTATATATAATATATATATATATATATATAATATATATATATATATATATAATATATAATATATACATATAATATATATATAATATATATATATACATATATATATATATATATATATATATTATATAATATATATATATAATACTATATATATATATATATATTATATATATATATAATATATATTAATATATAGTATATATATAATATATATAATATTTTACCAGGTAAACCACCACTCAGGGCTGCCCTTTTCAAGGAGGAGGGCATTCTAACGCAAATATCGCAGATGAACCACAAACGCAGGTCTTCCTTCTGGAATAGGTTGGACATATGCGCGGGCTTTAAATACTAGTGGAAAAGCGCGAAGTAATAAGACAGAGAATATATTATTAAAAGGTGGGCGGTGCCAGTTTAGACGCACACTCCCTCAAAACTAGTGTGGAAGAGTGTTATCCGGGTCGTTCGCCTTCCTAACGTTCATTGATTTCAGGAGCCCATGAACCCGATCATGTTTAATGACAGGTAATGACATGGCGGATGGGAACGCCCTTAGAGTAAGAAGGAGGAGGAGAGAATGCTAGATCGTCTAGGGTTGAATTAGAGAAAAAGCAGAAGGCAAGAGAGATTGCTCTTTCAAATTGGGGTATTTAGAACAGAACCATCAGAGCGATAAGAGAAGGAAACAGATTTAATAAGAACTTGTTAGAGATGCTTTTGCAAGAAGCCAAAAAGTTTGTCAGAAAGAGAACCGAGGAGGTCAGCACACGTTCGTTTAATAAAAATAATCTTTGTTCGTCGAAGATTATCCCTGCAACGATTTCAAGCTGAATGAAAATTAGCGAGAATGATAGGAAAACGAGTTTTTTTCCAATCATTATACGCCTTGTTTCTAGCCTGAATGGCCCGAGAACAAGCACGATTGAATTTTGAGGAGATTGATTTTGAGATTGATTTGAGAGAGAGAGAAAGATTTAGTCAAAGAAGGAATGAACCTGGTCACCCAACCTACGATTACGGCTCCCACATTTTAGCGGCATAAGCCGAGAGTTTTCAGAAATCAAATCATCATTCCCAGTTATAGGTAGCACAGAAAAGACGCAAGCCCCCAATCGGCCCGATTAAAATACCAGAAGATACGCTTAATGCGGGATGGAACTGTTGGAGAAGTATTAAAATTAAGAGATGTAAAGTTGTGGTCATATTTAACGATATCAGCGAAGTGGCGTATTATATAGAGAAGACTAGTCATGGAACATAGGTCAATTGTGTTCAAAGAAATTGCATAGGACGATCTGCAACGTGTGTAGTTCCCTAATTACCTTTACCTAGATCGCATGGAGAATCTGCTGAATCATTCGAACCTCCTCTCATCCTAAGATCAGAACGAGAGGAGCACAAATATCTTTCAGTTTTGTGTACATTGCGAATTTTCTAATTAGGGGACCTTAGTCCATTTGGATGAAGAAGATAGCCAGACTCGACTCGAGATAATTAGAAAATATTATAGGCATATATATATATATATATATATATATATATATAATATATATATATATATATATATATATATAATAACTATATATATATATATACCTAATATATTATATATATATATAACTATTATATATAATATATATTATATATATAATATAATATAATAATATATATAATCATACCTATTATATATATATATATATATATACTATATATATATATTACATATATATATATATATATATATATATATATATATATAATAGTGCGAGAGCGTGCTGTTTATTGCTTGTCAGAATGTTAGTATCATTCGTCAAGACATTCCTATAAACTCAATAGGAGTTAATAATGAGTTTGTAACCCGAGTTACGGTAACCCTAATTACGCCTTCTTCCTCCTCGCGCAGGAGTGACGATAATGTCAAGACAAATGTCAAGACAAAATTCTTGCGCTTAATTTTGTACACACACAACCATCCTATAAAAAATTAAATATATATATATATATATATATATATATATATATATATGGGGAAGAATATTATAATATAAAATATATATACATATATATCTATATTATATATATATATATATATATATAAATATATATTATATATAATATATATTATATATATATATTATATATATTATATATATATATATATTATATTTATATCGATGGCGAGAGTCATAGAAGCTCTGAGCTTTGAAGCCTACCCAAATTAATTTTCCTTTAATAATGAAACTGATATATACTCTCTTTGTGG
>JABUQX010080099.1:0-18952 GCA_015478945.1 Trachelipus rathkii
TGCCAAATTCGGTATATTACGGTCATTAGGTATTGGATCCGAGTATTGGCCATATCCCGGTATAGGTATTTGGCTCCAAAGGGTTGTATTGGGCATATAGCACAGGTATCGGGTATTGGATTGGTATTTGGTATTGGTATTGGTATTGGTATTGGTCAAAAGGTGTCAATACTTAATCTGAATAAATGTATTAAAAAAAATCAGTCTACGTTTTATGGCGGGCGGTGTGTGATAAATGAGAAATATGTTACATGCTCTTGAAACTTCCATCTATGAGAAGTTTATAAAGATAAATAATAGGTTGGATCTTTTCATTAACATAAATATCCTTTAATAGGAAAGTATTCGGTATAGGGATTGGAATTGGTATTGCTGAAACCAAGTGATTGGTATGCGAGTAGCTTCCATCAATGGGAGATGGATTGTATTGGTATTGTATTGGTTTGGCTAATGGCCCAACGATTTAGTTCTCGGCACGTATTCACTAAATATATATATATAATATATATATATATATATATATACAACTATACTATAATATTATAATAAATCATGATATATATATAATATATATAATATATTTATATATTAGTATATATATAATATATTATTAATATAAATAATATATTATACTATATATATATATTATATATATATATATATATACTATACTTATAGATATATTATATAATATATACTTATAATATATATTATATCTATATATATATATATATTATATATATATATATAATATACTATATATACTATATATATATAATATATATATCACTTATATATATATATATATAATATATATATATATATACTATATATATATTATATATATATATTATATTATAATTAGAAAAATCTAATGCAATAAAGTTTTCATTTTCATCCTTGTTTATATAAAAATTTAAAAAATCTTGAGAAATGGACGCAGTTTGTCTGTCTTTTGCTTTGACAAGTAACAAGAAGGTTGGTCTCAGCGCCATAGGCGCAGTTCCAAACGTCATAAACTTGACGTTACTTTCATTTCAAGTCTACGTTGTATTCACTCGTGCAAAGTTTCCTTAATCAATTAGATTTTTTTCATTAAATTAAAAACCCATCACATTATAATAATTATTACCAATAAACATTAGAAATTTATACAAATATATAAAAAAATTTCATAGAAACAAAAAAATGAAATTTTATTACAACTAATTAAATTAATTGAATAAATATTAACTTGCAGGATTTTGAACTATTATATAATATTGTGTAGTTAATGACGCTTCAGTGGAGAAGTACAATAATCCTTTTCTAGGCGGCTAACAATCAAGTTAAGCATTTATGAGTGATTCACCCTTAAAAGAATATATAGTACCTTATATATATATATATATATTATACTATAATATTAAATATCTATATATATTATTCTATATAGAATATATATATATATATTATATGTTATATATATTATATATAATATATATATTTATATATTATATATATATATATATATATAAAGGATGAATCCCATAAATACTTAAATTTCTTCAAATAAAACTATGTGAAATGTAATCTCTACCGAAAGCGTCAATACTACACAAAAATTAAAGTTCAAAATCTGCAAGTTAAATATTTATACAATTCTTTTAAATTAATTGTAAAAGTTTTTTATTTTTGTTCTTTTAAAATTTTATATATATTTGTATAAATTTCAAATGTTTATTGGTAACTAATTATTATAATGTAATGGGTTTTTTGCAAAACAAATATTTGTTAAGAAAACTTTGCATGAAATTAACTTGGGATAGCTTAGTTAATATTTAGTTTAAAAATTTGAGATAATATATTTTTTTATTAAAATGTCTTAAAACTTTAATGTAATCAAAATATCAAGACCTAACTACACAACCTCTCCATAATTTTTTTTTTCTCAAAAAACCTTCACATACATTTGTTTCTGTCCATTTGATAATAAGATGGAAAAGAACATCCGTTTCGTTGCCAGTACAAAGATTGAACACATTATTTATATAATGGAATATGATCGGAAATCTATCCATGTCACCTCGTTTGTTTGACAACAAGTAAACATACCAATTGACAATTAGTGGAATCTTGTGGAGTGTGGACGTGTTTGAAAGTGCTCCGGTTGAAAGTTTATATTTATCTTATTTGGCGTTATTGTTATTATTGTTATTGTGTTCTGTGTTTAGTAAAGTTTGTGTGTGTTTTTTCAAATCTCGTTTTGTTTTAATTGAAAGTTTTATTAAATTGTACCAAAGTGAAATTAATCATTTATTCGTTTCGGCGGGGTTTAAGTTTGGAGTTTTAAAAGATAAGTTTTAGTTTTAATTTTTTTTCATTTTTTTTTCTTTTGTAGGTTTTAATAAATTTTAGGAAGTGTAGTAAAGTTGTTTAGGTTTAAGTTTTAGTTTTTCAGTGTATATATTTTTTTTATTTAATTAATTTTAGTACTTAAATTTTTTAAGTTAGGATTTAGTTTTTTCATTTTTTTTTCTTTTAGTTGTAGGTTTTAATTAATTTTAGTTAGTTGTTAGTAAAAAGTTGTTTTAGCGTTAAGTTTGGTTTTATTCAGTATATAGTAAGTATATTTTTTTATTTAATTGAATTTAGTGCTTAAATTTTTACTTGACTTTAGTGTTTAGTTTAATTTTTATCCCAATTCTTCTTTTTGTTTTTGTTATTGTTTTTATTTTGTGAGTGTGGTGTGTGTTGTGTGTGGTTGTGTGTGTGATTGTATAATATATGTGTGTGTCGATTAAGTGAATGGCATATTTGCATAGAGCGCGTGCTTTACTATTAACTTTACAACATCCGTGGCTTAAAATATCTAACTTTGACTCGGTGAAATATCACCTATCTATCTCTAGCCCTTACCTTTTAGCTCTTGTCTGAGACTCAGATGGCTAAGAATTCACCCTTCTAACTACAGTGATTAATGTAATCTTAACTATAACTATTTCATAAATTTCAGTCTAAGGGTGAAGTGTGTGACTATGCAAACATTATCAATCCTGTAACACGTCTCTATGACTTAAGAATCTGTCTTCCTACTATTGCAATAACCTTTGTTTCCTGTCTATTCTTCCTTTGATAATAGAATTTTCTTGCCTTTTTAGAGCTATTCTCATACAGATCAGACTTTTAACCCTCTTTTAATTTAATGTCTGATATTACTCACAGACTGTTTATATTCTTCTCATCCATAATACATGAGGTCCTTCTATTTAGGGATTTCAATCGTACACAACACCTAATGGTTTAGGTTCCTCTCATGCTGGTTTAGTGATGTAGGGAGAAAGCCGAATCATTCAGAATTCTCAATGATTTGGAAAGTTGATTAGCTAACCAACACATTATTCCGGATTACTCTAAGCAACTTTAGAACACCTATGACCTATGCTTCACCACTAGTCTTTCTTGCTATAAATAAACGACCTCCGCTCCTAATGGTAAATCTGACCACAACCTTATATCTCTTAACTTTAATACTTTTACTGCAACAGCTCATTTTTACCCTAAACGTATCTTTTGGCACTTTAATAAGGGTGATTTATGCGGCCTTGCGTCGATTCTAAGCTAACTATCTTTGAAATGACTGCTTTTTGACTCGGGTGAAGCTTCGACTTTTGCCACTAAGGTGGAGCCTGTAAATCGTTCGACTATAATTCTTCTCTTATATTAATCTATGGTTTCGATCGTGCCTGTATCTCTGGCCATTCAGGCTAGAGTACAGACGTATAATCGGGGGTGGAAAAATTCTCGTTCTCCATCACTCTTAGGCTAATTTTCATTCAGCTTAGAAATCGTTGCAGGGATTACTCATCTTCGACGAGCCAAAGCGGAGCTTCATTTCAAACGAAAGTGCTACTAAACCTCCTTGGTCTTTCACTACTGACAAATCTTTCTGGCCTCTTGCCAAAAACATCTTCTAACAACTTCTGTAAATCTGTCATCCTTTCCTCCTCTTATCGATCTGATGGCTCTGTTGCTAACTCCTACCAACTGGAAAAGGGCCAATCTCTTCTGGCTCTCATCCTATTTTCTCATTAACTTCAACCCTGACGATTTCTGGCATTCCCTCCTTACTCCACTTTCTCCATCTCAGGTGTTCCTATGTCTTTGTCATGTTGTATTACATATTTGAGAATATCGGGTTATAGGCCTCCTGAGATCCTTATGAACTTTAGGATAGGCGGGGGGCCCGGAGGGCATCCCTCCCCCGAGTTTTGATAGAGTGTGCTTCCGAGCTGGCCCCCTCCCCTCTACGTTCTACTATAATTCTCTATATGTACTCAATACTAAACACTTTCCTCGGATGATGTTGAAAAGCACGCACATGTTACCAACCTATTCCGGAAAAATGATAAGCCGCTTCTGATCCTTCTTAACTAATCGCCCTTATAGCCTCTCACCTGTAATTTCTATCTAGATTTATGAAACCCTTCTTAACTCTCACTTCTTAGGAACGATCTGGAATCTCATTTCTCTGTCTTTTCAGATCGTCCATTACGGCTTTCGGCTGTTCGAGGTCTACTTGGTTTTAATATACTTTCCTATTTAACCGATTTTATGGTTTTTCACTTGACCTTAGGGAACTACGGTTAGAGGACTTGCGTATAGGTGGCGCTATGACATATATCAATAAGACATTATTTGACGGGTTATGGCACGTCGTCTCACTGCTCTCCATAGCTTCCCTTACTCAATTTGGGTTATCCTCCTTCTCTTTGTCTTAAACTTATGTCTAGCTTTCTTTCAAATCGCCTCAATATCGGCTGTGGTTTGATGGAGCGACATCATATTCTTCTTTTTTGATAATTAGATGGTTGATTCCTCAGGGTTCTGTTTATTATCTCCTACTTTATTCTTTACTTTTCATTAATGATCTTCTACTTGTTACTTCACTAACTCTATTCACTATATGCCGATGACTCGACCCTTTACACTTTTCAACTTCATTTCAATTTTTGCTCCCTCTTTTACTTACTTGAAGAATTGCCTCTCGCTTTAATTTTTCCGATTCTATTTTCGCTGATCTGGATAGAATTTCCGATTGGGTCGTCTCAACCTTGTTGAAAAAAAATAATTTCAATTCTTTATATAAATCAACTTCTACAAAACTCTCCTCTCATAAAACACTCTTCTAACTTTAACACTATTCTTTCGAGGTTCTCTCGTCTCTTCTGAAGTTATATGACAATATAAAAATCCATTGGCCTTAACATAAACCAAAAAAAATGTCTGATAAACCTCACATCACAATTCAGGTTGCTATAGGGCGGGCACTCAAAGAAATACTGGAGAGTCTCTGTTTAGGACTGCGGAGAGAAGGGGGGAATTTTTTTTATCCTCTTCTCAATCTCCAGCTATACAAGGGGTCTCATCCGCCCTTGGATGGAGTACTTTTCTCATATCTGGGGGGCTCTGGTTTCACCGGCTTTATTGGGACAGGGTTCGAGTCAAAAGGCAAAAGGCTTATAAACTTCTGTACTTCCAGTTATCACTTGACCCTCTATTCTTTGCGGCACGATGTCGGTCGTTATCGTCTTCAATAGGACCGCAGCCCGGCAGGATTTACGATAGTAGAAACTTACCACTTCGTACGTACCTCCACCTTACGACTGCTCACGTTAGCACAAAAGGGTTGCTGTGTGTCTGCGCCAGATAATGTGTTGATGTAGGTAACTCCAGTAGACTAGTTCGTTGCGTGCTTCCTTCTTTCTGCCCACAATCTGCTCAGTGGAATTCACTTCCACAATCTGTATTTCCTGCTGTTCCTCTCTTTAAAGCCTGCGATCTGTGGCTATCTTGCGGAATTGAGGCTAGTGTATGAATTTTTAGCGCTCACATACACCCCCTCTGAATAGGGCTCTGCCCAGTGAGTAATATTAAATAAATTAAAAAAAAACTTAAACATTAATAAAAAGAGTAAAATTGACATTGAAATTGATTGGTAATATAACAAAATGAAAATCTATTTTTCTCCTAAAGGCTTTTAGCTTATTAATCTATTTATCATTTATATTATATTCAGCGTCGATGAGTTTATTAATATGGGCCTCATTATGTTGTTATATATTATTATTATTATAATTATTATTATTATATATATTATTATTATTATTATATTTATAATTATTTTATTAATTATTTTTTATTATATATATTATTAATTATATATATAATATATTATTATATATTTATTAATATTATTAATAATCGCTATAATAAAGTATTAATAGCCAGTTCTTATTTCTGATTAAAAAATAATTAAAATTAATTTACTTTAAACGCTTTTCGATAGAGCATACCAGAAGCTGAACAATGCTCATAAGTTATTATATATAATATATTATATAATAATATAATTAGACCAACAAGTTTTCTGAGGTACTAAATATATTAATATATAATATAAAATAATTAGAAATTAGAATAAATTAATATATTATAGGTATAGGATATATAAGTGTAAAAATAACAAATAATATATAATTATATATATATAAAATATATGATATATATATATTATATATAATATATATATTATATATAATATATATATATATATATATATATAATATATTATATATAGTATAAAATTATATATATATATATTGTATATAAATATTATATAATATAATATATTAATATATATTAATATATATATAATATATATATATTATCTATATATTCTATATAATATATAATAATATATATAAAAAAAATATATTATAATATTTATATAAATAAGTATATATTATATATATATATTATATAATATTATATAATTATATATATATATAAAATATATAATATATATTAATATATTAATATATATATATTATAATATATATATATATATATATTATATATAATAGATATATATATATTTTAATATAAATAATATTATGTTATAGATATATTATATATAATATATATATATATATATATATATATATATTAAAGTTTCATCCTTAGTCATGGTTGCGGAGCCTGTAATTATTTGTCGGTTATAATAATTCAGTTTTATTATTGTTTAAAATAGCTCAAAGTGAGGCATCCACCTTTTAGAAGTTCTCACCGAATTCTGCTGCTAAAATTCGGAATGATTTATTTTTAATGTTAAACTTGTACGACATTTCGGTATGCTAGATTTTTTCTAGGTTCTGACTCCACTCAAGTATGTTAATTAATAATGAGTATAAAAATTTAATAAAAGTTCATATCATTTTCGCGATTTTTTGATTATAACTTGAAATATAGCATTGCAAAATACAGATATAATCTTAAATACACCGAAATTTATAAAATAAAAAAAATAAAAAACGATGATATTTTATTAACTTATCACTAGATATTAAAATTTACACATTTAAAGATTTACAAATATTTGTAGTTCTTTATTGTATTTTTATAGTTCTTGACAGTTGTAATAAAAAAACCCCGTGCTATGTGCAATTTACATATATTGCGAGAGAGCTAGCTTTTCAGATAATGAAAGTAATACCGGTATATGACTCAGGAGACTCTTAAGAGTTAATATCACTAATTCTCATATTCTCAGTTTTGCAGAAGCTGATAAGGACACACTTTAACAAATGTTCTCATTTTTCACAATATTAGATAGATTAGCTCGCTTAATACACATATGCTAGTCGTGTTAAAGATTATGTAATAAGATAGAGTGAGTGAGTTAGTTAGTTCAGAAAAAATATCTTATATATTATTTTATTTACTTACTAATAAATAAATATACTTGATAGATTTCAAGTAAAAAATTTATAAATAATAAAAAAACATTAAGCTTTTTAAATCTAGAGAAAAAATAATATTGTGAAACAAGTAAAGCTCTTCCTTTATTATTTAAGGAGGTATTATAATTTTTTAGATGTAAAGACCAAGCTTTTAAATTAATAGAAAAAAAAGGAAATAACATTTACACTGCATAAGATAAGCCTTTTTAATCTATAGTATATACTCAGGTACTATATATAGAAAATAGGTTTTGAGTGATAGAACAATAGTGTTATGATGTGTGTATATTATATCTTCTCTCACAACTTAGTGTTTTAATTATTAAAAATATTCTGTTGTATTGATCATATGTGAGCGTTCTCGGAAAAGATATTTGATGGTTGTTGAGATATAACATGTGTACAGGGTGGAGCGAGCACGCTATATAGTAGACAATCTATATCCGAGAGATGGAAGACAGCAGCGTGCTTGCATGTGGTTTCTGCCCCTTTGCTGATCTCCATTGGTCATCGTCAGGTCTAGAATAATGAATTACTGTGTGATTTTGGCGCGCTCCTATTGTGTCGGTATAGATATTACTGAGAGCACGCAATAGGATATCATATTGCACCGACAAATAGCGTTTAGTTGTTGCTGCTTCTTGTGTTAATGTGATGTTGCTGTAGTAAAGGAGCGGCCCTTCCCGCTGCCCAAACTACATGTACATTAAGAGTAATTATATCCGGTAGCTGGAGTGGCAGAGAGTTCGAAGTGTGCAAGTCAGTGTTAGTATCTGTAAATTATTTGTGGATGCTGAAATGAACTAGGAAAGTTCGTTGATATGGTGAAAAGTAGCATGCCTGCAGCAATGTGGTTATTAAGACGCTTCTTGGGTGATTGTAAAGTGACTAAGTTCTTGAGTGGAGCGAGCCCGAGGGGTTTTGCGTAGACTGGTGGGAGGAATCATATAGCCAGTTCTGATTGGCTATGATTCTAACGTGCGCACTACCATACAGAGCGCGGCGGCGTTCTCTCTGCCGGGCCGGTGCCTCTCGTGGTCTGGGCGGTCCATGTTACCTTGCCCTGTGTTTAGTATATCAGTAGTTTTGAACCCACTTCACATGGTCGACAATAAAAGATATAGGATCAAGATACACACAGCTCGTATGTAGACTGAGATTAATGAATGATAATCTTATGGGCGTGTTAGGTGTAAGAAAGAATTTGAATTAAATATGAAGGATATTACAGGTTTTGAATAAAGTGAAAAGCTAAGCTGATGTGAAGATAATAGAATAATAAATAATATATTAATAATACATAATAAGATGATACCATATTGTAGTAAATTAGATGATATTGCAGCTTACTATATGACGTATAAAAGTAGATGATAATATGGATTCTAATTGATTATAGAGTAATATAGCCACATGAATATAATTGTATTAGTGTATAGGCCGCAGGGAATCGACCAGCTGAGAGACGAAGAAAAGTGGATTGAGTTAGTAGACGAATGCCTTGAAAGAGAAGAATGGGAGTCTTGCAGGAGCGAGAAGCAAAGGTGCATAACAACGAGCTGAAATCGCGGCCGGTTCCTTGTGATGGGCCCCACATTGGGGCCGTACCTTTTTAAAATTGAATGTTACCATAAAAAGACATGATATCGGAAAAAATCGTCGAACACCGCGTGGAACCCCTGCAGTGTCACATGGTAGCTAAAACTCCATTAGCAAGGACGCATGAGTTGCCAAATAACCCTGCTTTTTATTTTTCATTGCTTCCAGAAAATATTTTTCAATTTTTTTTTTTTTTTTAAAGGCTCGAGCCGACGTATGGGGACAGAGGGGGGGACGAATTCCCTCCGTCGTCCCCCGAGGGCCGCGAAGAGACCCTGGACTCTTTCCATCCTTTGCGATTTTAAATCTTGGTTACTTCCTCTTCAGCTATTGTTAATAAATAAAAATAAATATGAGTTAATTAATTTACTACATTTTAATGAATGAGAGCTCAAAATATCTTGATTAATGAATAATAATAATGATAGTTATATATAAATATGAGATAATAACATTAATAGAATAAGATAAAAGAAAATATCACAACAACAGAAATAAAAAAAGAATAATCCCAGATTTTGCATTTCTACTACTTATTATTATCGATAATAATAATAATAATACAGAAGAAAAATTCTGAGTATAATTGCTAAGGAGATCAAGAGGATAGTAAAATTAATTGAGAACAAAGCACTAATAAATTATATTATAATAAAGTGACAAGATTACTCCCATACAATATATAGTAAAAATCGAAGATTCCAAATTAGAGCTTAAAGTAGATATAACGATTAAATGGTATTATAAAAAATCGATGATAAATTTCAAATATATAAAAGAAATTATATAATTTATGACTTGACGGACGGAGTTTAACTTAGTTTACTTAAGTAGGTTATTTACGAATCCCTTTGGAGAATTCGGAGTGAAGGAGGAGTACTATTCATTTTATTACCTTGACGTTCTTTAATTTAATATTTTACAATATTTACACTATTTTAATCTTACCTGCAATTAGGATGCAATTTTATTTTAAATTGTTGATACGCGCAACCCTCCCCTTCATCCTCTCCCACAATCCGTTGGAAGGTTGCACTCCTTCAGCCTGTCCCGAAGAAGTAGTATCCCTATAACATACTATAAATACATTTCATTTCGCATATATATTTTCTGCATATAATTATACTATATATGTTTATAATTATATACTAGTTTTCCTATTATTTTTGATTAAGTACATCTATACATACGCTGATGTCTCATTTTTTTTCTGAAATTCACTTAATTTTTAATTTGAAATTCCAATAATTCCATTTGCTAAATGATAGCTGTAAATTGTGTTAATTATGAGTACATTAATTAGATAAATAATACCTAGTGACCCCTATCGTATACTCAGTGTAGTATGATTTGCATATTGGTGATTAGTTTTATTTATCTACTATATACTCAAATATATCTAGTTATAATATATATATTGATTAGTATATTTATATCTCTCTAATCTCTAATCTTTTACAAAATACAACTCTAAATTAATTATATAATATAATTATTAATATTATATAATTATAATTTATATTATAATTTATTTATTATTTAATATAATTATAATAGTAATACAAATAATAATAATATATTAATTTAATAATAATAATTAATAATTGTAAATAATAAATTAATATAAATTAAATTAATATATAGTAATAATATTTAAAAGTATTATAAAATAATATAAAATTAATATTTAACATATCTATTATAAATAATAAATTATTACATTATCATATTAAATTTAAAATATTAAATTATTAATATATACATATAAATTAAATTAAATTTGATTATATTAGTATATATAATATATATAATTAATTAAACAGATAAATATATTAATAATTATTATAATAATAATAATTTTGCTATTATGTTATCTAATTATATATTTAAATTAAAACTAATATTAATAATATTTGTATTAATTAATATAATAATTAAATTATAAAATAATTATAATTAATTAATAAATAATTTATAAATATAATTATAATAAATAATTATATTGTAAATTATAATTATATAAATTAAATTAATAAATGATATAAATTAAATATAATTTAAATTAATATTATTTAATTTCAGTTGATCATTTAAGTATAACTTTAAAACCATATTTGCTAAAATTTGGATATTATATATTTAATAACTATTGAGAGTGTGATTTTTACTACATTTACTACTAACATAAATTTTATGTACAATAAAATATATATTTAAATAAATTAATTATATTTAATTATTAAATAATAATTTATTTAATTAATGAATTTATATAATTTATATATAATAATTTATTATTATGATATATATTTTATTCATTATATATAAATTTAAAATATATTAAATATAATAATAATAAGTTATCATAATATATATTAATTAATATTAATAAAATATGATAAATGCAATTTAATTATTAATTAATTATTTGTATATAATAATTATTTAATTTTATTTAATATATATTATTTGATAATAATTGATAATATTTTTTATAATAAAACCCAAGATTTTTAGAATTAATAAATAATTAAAAAATTTCTATTAAACATATATTAAATTTAATATCTTGATTCATCGATATATATTGATTAATATAATATATAATTAATATATATTATAGTAAATTATTTTAATAATAATTTATGATATAATAATTAATTTTAAATTTAATTTTTTTATTAATATTAATTGAATAAATTTATATTAAATTTATTATTTAAATTAATAATTTAATATCATTATTAATTATTATTATATTAATATTTTAATTAATTATTTAAATTTTATAAATTATATCATAATTCAAATTTATTAAAGAAATTTTATTATCTTAAATATATAATATATTAATTTTAAATTTCAGAATAGATATTTTATTTAAATTTAAATAATTAATATTAAATTGACTAAAGTAAGTTATAAATATATATTAATATAAGTAATCATAATAATAATTTTAATAATATATTTATATTATAATAATAATATAATAAATTATATTATTAATTAATTATGAAAGTTAATAATACATATTAGTTATAATAAGTAAATAATACAAATAAATAAATTAATTTAATATATTTATTAAATTTTAATTTTATATTATACAATATTAATAATAATTATAATTAAAGATTTAATAATTATATAATTTATTAAATTATTACTATGATTTAAATTAATAATATTGTATATAATAAATTAACGAAAATTGTATACCTAGAAGATGAGAGACATAGAAGGAGTGATAGATGTAGACGTGGACAGAAAAATCTTTTGATTTTCAATAACATAGAGGCATTACAACAGGACATAGATAAAAAATAAGGAAAATAAGAGGTTACTCAATTAGACAATAGTAGACAAGCGATAGTTGATACTATTATTTCATAGCTCCGATATAAATGATTATTGATTATCATCAACATTCTAAAATATTCTCACATATAAAGTACCATAAATTGTGATATAGATAAAATTAATTTCATAATTTAATTCATAGATTCAAATAAATCAAGCTGTATTCATAGATTTGTAGAATAAATTAATTCCAATAAAAACTGAAGTAAATCTAATGTCAGAATAAACTTTAGTCACTCATACCTTACCAATTGTATTCAGAAATAAAAAATTCCTTTTCATTATATTAATATAATTAATAAATTAACTATTAGTAAATAAAGATAATTCTTCCAACCATCTGACTTTTGCATTAATTTATTAATATACCTGGTTATATGTTTAAAATCTGATAATAAATTAAATAAATTATAAATTAACATATCCATTTATACTATACCATAAGTATTTTTTTAGATTTTATCTCAGGTGATAGTGTATATATATAATATGATAGGTAACTAATATATTAAAACTCTTAATGAATAATAATAATACAATGATATTCCAAAAATAATCATGTAATAATAATTAACAATAATATATTATTTCGTATTCTAATTAGAATCCCAATCCACCTGTCATTAAGGTCTGTATGACAAAAAATTATAAATAATTTCTATAATTTTTCAATTTTTCAAAAATATCTCTTTAATAATAATTTTATGGTATAATCATAAAAAATTTACATATATGATTAGTGAAATTAATATTTAGTCAATAAGTTCCTTTTAGTTTCTATTAGTCAATGTGGAGATGTACTCATATGTCCTTACATGAAGAATTATTACATGTCGAACGAGCCTATAAAATTTATCAAAATCTAAATAAATGCGTAATAATGTAAAAATACAGGGTAGCCAATAACGTGGCATAATGGTAGATCAAATAGGGCAGTGCCCAAGTAGTATGAACTTTTTAATAAAATATTGAATAAAAAGCGTGTCGTTTGTATATCAGGGAATCCATTCCAAGCAAGTTTTCTACACTCTTTGAATAAACTTTTAAGTGAGAAATGTTTAACCACCGTTTCAGTGTAGAGATGAAAAATATTGAGCATGATGAAATATACAAAGCGCTCCTGTACTTTCCAAAACCGAGATGGATGTCATGGTAAAGCCATTCATGTTAAGCCTAAAGAAAATTATAATTTGTCATTTCTAGTTCATATATATAATATAAATATATTAATGACTCTATCTCCAGATTTTTAAAGTGTGTCCTAGTCTGGCTCTCCACGTGAGGATTAAAAAGGTCTACGTAGTCATTAATTTAAAAGAAAAAAAGAACATTTTAATAACATCTGCAAAAGCTTAAAATCAATAATAAATAATAGAAGGAAAAAAAAGAAGTAAAAGAAGAAAGAGGAAAAAGATCCACTCAATTTATGCTTCTTTATCATAATTCTCAAAGAAAACTACATTAAAAAAAAGAAAAGAAGATGAAGACTCATTCAATGTATGCCTTTTATCATAATTGTCAAAGAAAATTGCACTAATTTATAAATATATATATATATATATATATATATATATATAATATATATATTTATAATATAGTATCTATCATATATATATATAATAGGTATATATACTATAATATATATATAAATTATATACATTACTATATATAATATATATATATATAATATATATATATATATATATATATATATATATATAATATATTATATTATATGAGTATATTATCTATGATATATAGCATATATATTATATATTATGTTGTATTTAGTTATTTCATAATGCAAAGAAAGCGCCCCCCATTTTTTCAAACTCCCTTCGATTGGAATATTATGCTTTTAGAAGGCATTGTTTTATTTAATAATTATTTCAAACATCATTACAATGTAAAGAGATAATGATGGTGGATGAATTTAATTTTGTTCTAGACCTTATAATATAATATTTGTTTATGATTACTTAATTTTTGTAAAAAAAAATATATACTTAAGGTCGATACAAATGCAAGGTAGCATTCTCTGCTAGATTTTATTATTCCTTATTTTTTAGACTTTTGGCCTTCTTAGGCTGCAGAAGTTAAACTGTTTTGAGAGAGAGAGAGAGAGAGAGAGAGAGAGAGAGAAGAGAGAGAGAGAGAGAGAGAGAGAGAGAGAGAGAGAGAGAAGAGAGAGAAGAGAGAGAGACAGACAGACAGAACTTGAACAGACAGACAGACAGACAGACAGACCAGACAGACAGACAGACAGACAGACGACAGACAGACAGACAAGAGAGAGAGAGAGGAGGAGAGAGAGAGAAGAAGAGAGAGAGAGAGAGAGAGAGAGAGAGAGAGAGAGAGAGAGAGAGAGAGAGAGAGAGAGAGAGATCCATTGCTTTATTTATAAATCTTGTTCAAAAAAAATCTTAATCAGAGATGTTTGCTTAATTGCTTAGTTCTGGTTTATTTATTATTAAAAGGAATATGATTTTGATCAGGGCTGAGGAGACCTGCTCCATCCGGTTCCGACTCCGGGTTCACAATTTTAAAAATCTCCGGCTCCGGCTTCAAACCACTTTATTTCATAAGATTTTTTTCCCTCTAGCTCGACCCAAAAAAATTTGGCCTCATACTCCATCTTCAAACATTTACGGCCCTTGCTCCATCCCCCAAATTTTTTTGGTTCCGGCTTTATCCCAAAATATTTTTGGCTCCTTCTCCACCCAAAATATTGCAGCTCCCCGACTCAGTAGCCCTTATTTTAATGTTAAAATTATTATTGACAGCTAAGAAAATTAAAGTTCTTTTAGTTTATTTTTCTTATTATTCCTTCAATGAGAAAAGCTATGGAACATAATAAGTCCTCTTTCACAATAAGCAAATTGGAATCAATCGCAGTTAACCCAAAAATAATGTAAATTTTTTTTCTATATTATGTATAGATCGAAGTGGATTGATTTAAACTATGTCTGGATTGAACTGTATTGATTCAAACTATGTCTGGATTAAACTGGATTGATTCACACTATGTTTGGATTGAACTGGATCGATTCAAACTATGTATGGATTGAATGAGTTGATCAAGCTATGTCTGGATTGAACTGTTTTGATTCAAACTATGTCTGAATTTAATTGGATTGTTTCAAACTATCTCTGGATTGAACTGGATTGATTCAAACTATGTCTGGATGGAACTGGATTGGTTCAAACTATGAATAAAATGGCGGGAAAACAATCTCGCTATTGTTTACGTTAGAAATTCTCCTAAATCTTTGGAAGTCAGTTTTTTTAATTGATTTTTATTGATTAAGATTTACTTGTGTGAAAGGGGCCTAACTACTATTAAGACTGAAAATCTTTACTACAGGTAAGACGATAGGCAAGATGTAGTTAACTCGGTTGTTACGATTGGGACATAAAATGTTTCGTACAATTATATCAGATAATTGAAAACTCGTAAAAATCTTTGACTTCAATTATGAATAAAAATAAATAAATTATTTTTATTAGTTTTAAAGTTGACGAAATAAAAATTAATTGACACTACCTACTTCTCTTTGAATGGTTAAGTCAAATGAGACTATGAAGCTAGTAAATTTAACAATACCCACTCTCTCTCTCTCTCTCTCTCTCTCTCTCTCTCTCTCTCTCCTCTCCTCTCTCTCTCTCTCTCTCTCTCTCTCGTCTCTCTCTCTATCATCTTCCCTCTCTCTCTCTCTCTCTCTCTCCCTCTCCTCTCTCATACTCACACAACACACACACACACACTACACACACACATAATATATATTATAAACACTATATATATATATCTATATATATACGTATATATGTAAAACAACTACGTATATATATATATATTAATATATATTATAGACTATATAATTATAATTAATATATATATATATATATAACTGCAGCTCCCCTCCTTTGGTTTCCTCCTTCCTCTTTTGCTTACTTATGTCTAGTTTTCTTTTCACAAATAGATCAATATCGGCTGTTGTTGATGGTGCGACTTCTTCTTCCTTTTCTGTCAATAGTGGTGTTTTCCTCAGGGTTCTGTCTTATCTCCTACTCTTAATTCCTGCTTTTCATATTAATGATCTCTCTATCCATGAACATCTAACTCTTCTATTTCACGTCCATATGCCGATGACTCGACCCTCTTCTTGTTCAACATCATTTCAATTCTGCTCCCCTTTTACTTCTAGAATTGCCTCTCGTCTTAATCTTTCGATTCTATTACTTCTACTAGATCTGGATAATGAAATTCCGGGGGTGGGAGTAGTCTTGACCCTTCGGTGAAATTCAAATTCTTAAAACCACCTCCAAACTTCTATCATAATCTCCCTCTCTAAGACACTCTTCTAACTTTCCTATCGTCTTTCGTACGAGTTCTCATCGTGCCTCCCGCCTGTGAAAACTAACTATGATAACATCGGCTTAGGCCCTTTCAACATAGACACAACAGAATAATGTTACTTGAGGAAACCCACATCACAATGGTGGTGCTAAGGAATGCGGGCCTCAAAGAAACTCGGAGTTCTGTTTAGACTGCGAGAATTTTTTTCCTCTTCCCAGTTCTTCTCAGCTATACAAGGGCCTCTATCCGCGCTTTGTATGGAGTACTAGGGTGCTCTCACATATCTGGGGGGCTCCTGGTTTCAAACATCCCCATAGACGAACCACGGCTATTTGGATAATAAGGGTCGAAGTCAAAGGGCCAAAAGCTTAACTAAACTCGTTCTGTAGACTTACCAGTTCACCATTGACCCTACTATCTTTTGCGTGCAGCGATGTTGGCGTTATGTTATATCATCTTTTTTCCTAATAGGTACCAAGACCAGCAGTGAGCAGGTGCTCGAGGAGGAGACGGCCTTATCCACTCAAGCAGTACCTCCACCTTAGTCGTCGTCGCCCTCGTATAACTAGGGGTGCTGTGTCTGTCGGCACATGAGTTTTGTTGATGTAGGTAACTCCAGGCTATTTCGCTTGCGGTGCATCCTTCTTTCCTGCCACATCTGTTTTTCTGTGGAATTCTCTCCATCTTCTGTTTCCTGCTGAATTTAATCTCCCCCACGTCAAAGCCTGCGTCTGTTTCTCCATCTGCGTATTTGCTTTAGTTGTTGATTTGTGAGGCGTGCAACACCCCTCCTTGGATATAAGGGCTCTGCCCGTGAGAGGTGGTGACCACTGTAAAAATGATATATATTTATATATATATATATATAATATATAATAAATATATATATAATATATATATATATATATATATATAATATGAATATTATTATATATATATAATATAGTATTTATAATATGTATATATGTATATATAATATATATAATATGGTAAACGCTCAATTGACGTTACTGAATGTGTCATGTAAACATTAATGTTGTATTCTTAATGCCAAATGGTTACTTGTTTATTATTTTGCTTTTCGTAAATAAATTTTTATTTCCTTATTGTAAACTGTGCTTTAATAACTTTTAAATACATTTCTTGTTTACAGAGTTAATTACTAAAATAGAAGAGCTTAGAAGACTAATCATTTAACTAAATAGACCTACGAGAAATTCAATGCTCAATAATAAATAGTTCTGAGTGCTCTAATTTTATTTATTTTTTCATTACTTCAAAAGCCGATTTGAAACTATATGAGAAGCTATTTGCTGAATTTGAAAATACATTAAAATAAATATCTTTATTTTTAATTAAGTAATAATTAGAATTAATTAGTAATTTGAATAAAAAAAAATTGTGCCAAAAATAATAATAATAAAAAAAATTACAAATAAAAATAAAATAAAAAATATACTATAAATATAAAAGATATTCCTGTTTACATAGAAAATACATACATGACGTAAATCTTCTTTAAAGCCATGCTATAACTTTCCTCTTTTTTACCTTGAAGCATATAATATAATATATATAGTAGTATATATAATATTATTATATATATATATATATATAGTATACTTATATATATGTAATTATATATATATTATATATATATATATATATTATATATATATAAATATATAATATCTATATATGATATAATAATAGCTATATATATTTGTTGCTCTTTGAATTTTATTAAAATTTACCGAGTATATGAATTATGTCAGCGACCTGTTGGGTTGAAGAAGAGAGAAGAGAGAGAGAGAGAAGAGAGAGAGAAGAGAGAGAGAGAGAGAGAGTC
>JABUQX010080100.1:5000-39780 GCA_015478945.1 Trachelipus rathkii
ATCATAAAATCTTTTAGGCAATTTAAAATAGGGTCTAATACTACATTAAGAACACAATAATAATAATAAAAAACAAAAACTGTGAATAATTGTAGTTGCCGCAGTCCACTGGCTAAGACGGTGCAGCACAAACATCACAAAGGATCATAACCAAAATAAACAGATATATAAATAAATAATCAAAATAATCATAAAAACCTTACAGTGGATGCTGATTAACTTTCCTATGAATTGTCATGACAAATGTATCTCAAATTTCCCTTCATAAACTTGTCTAATGTAATGATATATGGAAATGTTTATGTCTAATATAATTTGTGTGTTTCAGAAGGGGCAATGGCAAACTTATCTGAAGAGTACTAGCAAGCAAGTAAAATTTTTGATAAACTTAAAGATATAATTTTTCTTATGTGTATTATTTTTCAAAATGGCTACTAAATGTCTACAATAATAATAAAGACGCTTTGATATACTTATGAGTTAATAAATTTGAGCAAATTATTCTTTTGGGCATGAAAGCATCATGGAAAATTTTCAATACTAAGACACTATGCTACACTATCATCATTCATCATAACCAAACAAGGTAGATAATGGATAAACTATAAGGAGAGAACAGATATGAGAACAGAATAAATGAGGAAAGCTTATATTGTAGCATGAAAAAGTATTAAGAGATATGAAACACAAAAGGATTAAAAAGAAAAAAGAAAGAGAAAGCTTTTTGAATATAAACACACACCTTACCTTGACATGTTTATTTTTAGCACATTGCTCTTGCTTTTCAAATATATTCTGAATCATGTCATCAGCGCTCACAGTGGTCTATTATATATATATATATTATATTATAATATATTATTATACATTATATATATATTATATATATAATTATATATATATATATATGATATATATATATATATATATATATATATATATATAATATATATATACTATATATAATTATATATACTATATCATATATATATATATATATATATACTATATAATATATATTACTATATTTATATATATATATTATATATATATATATATATATATATATGAATTATATATATATATATATATATATTAATATATTATATATATTTATATATATATATATATAACTATATATTAACATATATAATGATCTTTTGTAATACTACAAATGCTCATAGTTAGTTATCGATTGAACGATTACAGTCCTTGAGGTAATATTTTTCAAAATGGAAGTACAAAATATCTATTGAACAAAAACAAATTAATTAAATCACAGAACACAGAATAAAAGAGGATACCGAGCTTTCGTAATCCATACTCGATTCACATTTTCAAGACTGAGGACAAAGAATTCATATCCAACCACAGTTCCTTTCCTTCAAAGTTCTTGAAAATGGTTGATCGAAGTATGCGATCACTAAAGCTAGCTTCCTCTTTTACTCTTGGTCCGTTAATGTACTTAATGATGCTAAGTAAATACAAAGAATTATAATTCCATTTTTGCAAAAAAATACAAACCCCGATTATTCCTCTTTTTTTGCTTATGGAGTTTATATAGAGAAAATACTATATATATTATATACTATATATATATATTTAATATAATATTATCATAATATATTATATAGTATTATAATATATATATATATATATATGTATATATATATAATATTATATAAATATATAATATATATGATATATATATATATTATATATATATATATATATAGTATATAATAAATATATATATAATATTCTATATATATCTTATTATTATTATTTTATTTTTTAATTATATTAATTATTATTAGTACTATATTATATTATTTATTATTATTTTATTAATTAATTATATCCTCGCGTTCTTCCTCCCAAGCACGGGTAACGGTGCTGACATCATGTATCAGAAAAGAAACAGTAGATAGAAGAAAATACAACAAGTCGGAAAAGAAAGCTTCAAGCCCTCTTACCGACAACCACCTCATATACCTATTATGAGAACTCATCACAGTCAGAAAATCCACCCTAGGCTTCCGGGGACGCGGGGGGACCCTCACTTGGAGTATGTCAGTTAGGGTTCTTTTCCCTCTGGCCTGGTGGGCCAAACTACCCCTCACAACCCGCACCTCAGCCATCTTGCACTCTTCTGCGGCCTCTGCAAACTCATTTCTCTCCAAGCATTCCTTGACTGGATCAATCCACTTTTTTTCGTCTCCAGCCTCTGGTTCCCAACCACCTTGAGGAGGACTTGAAACCCAACGACTATAATTATCCTCTATGACCCAAACATCTCAACATACTATTCATTTCTCTCTTTACCCCTTTTTATACACATTAACGTCTCGATATGTTCATTCACTCATGTTTCTCAATTCTTCTCACACATAACGCCCTCCTTAGATTATCCATATGCTTTATATATTGTATATACATAGATTTATATTATTATCATGTATCATATATATATAGTACGTATTTATATATATATAATATATATATATATAAATATACTATAATATATACTTATATATATATATTCTTTTCGCAGCCCGGCCACGACTTAGAGTCTGGAACCTCGCTAAGATACGCCCGCCACCGCAGCCAGCCTCCTCCAAAGATTGCTTAGATTTTAAAAATGTCCCAGTTTCTAACTGGACAATGGTTGTTGGAAGACTAATAGGAGAAGTGAGACCAATTTCTAGGCCTCGGTTGCTTATGTCGCAATATTGATTTGATGGGGTCTGGTTAAGTCTTAAACCTGATATTTTAGTATGACAGAGTTGGGTGGCGTGCATCTTAGTCGCGCCAAGAAGATGATTGACTGTACAGGAAGAGAGTTAAATTCAGATGCAATTCTGGTGGGATGTGTCATTTAGTTAATGTTTTTGATGTCGTTTCTTAATAATTCAGTGCTCGTGTGTGTATTTTGTTTTTGATTAAGAGGTGTCGCCCTGTTAGGGTGGATATGTTTTGATGTTGTTCTGATATAATAAAGGCTGGGGAAATGAAGTTGTTTTAACTGTAGGATAGTAGGGTTGGACAAGCTGCGTGTGCATGCGGGGTGAAGGTATTGTGTTTTAGCGAAGGCCTGTGTTGTGCTATTCCGTCTAATGTTCTTCTATGGTTAATCTTTGCGTTCATGTAAAGTTTTTGTTGTAGAATTGTAGTTGTGCCTTCTTTTTGATTCAAGAGGTGCCTTCTCTGGGTGTTTGAAGTTTCTAGTTTCTTGTGTTAATAATGGATGCACATAAATTGACACGTAATTAGTGTTGCGAGGATGTTTGTTTGTAGATGGTGATGATATTTCGATATTTATTAATGTCAGAACAGCTTTGCATAGTTATAAGCGGTTGAATTGCTGATTTGTTATATGTTTTCAATGGTTTTGTACAGTATGTGTGTGTCAGCTGTACTCATTAGGTTGTTATAGGAGCTATGTTGTTTGCAACATTTTTGAGGTTGAAGTACGTTGTGTGGGCGTTGTTAATGTGTCAGATGATTTTAGGTATTGCAGGCTTCTCTTTGTCAGTTAGCAATTGACATTTGGCTTTGAGTATGGTTGTCAGGAAATGCTTGTTTAGGTTCTGTGCTGTGTGGTTTGTCTCTGCCTAGGTGTTAATTTGTGTGGTTTGTTGTGTTTTCGGTAGATCGCTGTGAAGAGTTGACTAGAGTAGGGGTAAAATTGCTCCTTCGAGGTCTAGACGATTTTTTGAATAATTACTGTATGTGATCTAATTATTGGTCTTGTATTTGGGCTGTCTCCGTGATAGGAAGTTGCGGTACTTTCGTTAATTAGAGGATATTTGATTGTATTATTTTGCTGGACTGTATTTGTCTTGGACTGTATCAGGATCTTTGTTTTGTTGATTGCTGTAAGTGTGTTATTGTGAGGCTTGAGCTTTCAAGCTGCTTGATGGGGTTTGTGAGAGCATGTGGTTGAGTTGGTTTTGTTGGAAAGCGTTTGGAAATGTATGTTAGATGTGTTGGTTATTATGTTTAGTTGAGACTTTTCTTGAGTAATAGATGTGGAATAGTGAGATGGACTATAGAGGAGGGGTTTGATGGTCTTTCCCTGTTTAGTTTGGCTATAATTACTTTTTTCCAATGTAGAATAAATAAGCTTTCTCTCTCACAGATAGCTTTTTACTTGCATAAGTTAGTGCGCGTTACGAATAGTTTAAGTGGTATTTTGATAGTCAGGTCTGGTTGCTGGTGATTACAGGTCGTTATGGTGTTTTTCATTTTCTATGGTGTGATTTATTATTGTCTACTGGTCATTGATTACTTTTTATTTCTTAGGCGTCTCTTATGTATTTTAATGCTTTGCGGTCGGGTGTCGGTTAGCGCTATGGCTTTGTTGTGCAAATGTGTAGCAAGGAGTCTGCACTGTCGTCGCTTTTTCGTCTGTTGGGGCGTTGACGACGTTTGGATTTTAATGGACTTAATTGGAGATCGGTTAGTTTTTGCATTTTTCAACGATTTTTGATGTTCCACCTGCTCTTCTATTGTGTTTAGAGGCTTTTGTTAAAAATGTTTCGAATGGTTGTGTGGTTTGAGTAAGATTTTACAGTTTGGTTATTGTCTGTTGATTGCGCTGCTGATTTTATTAGGCTATGTATTTGAGTCAGGTTTGAGCTTCAGTGTTAGTAGTATTAGGGTCTTGTATTTTTTGAGTATAACGAGAGTTATTTTGGTTAGCTACTTTTGATTAGTACTAAAGTTTATTGAAAACAAGGTGAAGGTGTTGTTGTTGCAGTATGGTTATAGAGTTGGTTATGTTTTCATGATTCAGCCGAGAATTTTCCCCAGACCGCTTTTTTGCGTTTGTCATAGGTATGTTTTCCGAAAGTGGTTTAGTTTGTTAGTATTTTGATATTTCTATATTATGGGGAGAAGGGTCAGGTTTGTATTCTGTTGTTGTTGCCATGAGAGTCTCTTGTGTGTAGTTTTGGGCGAGAAAATGTTAGGCTTGCAGGGATGTGTGTTGAATTGGTTAGTTGGGGTGGAATCTGCTAAGTATGGAAATTTAGATTGTTTGCTAATTTGCTGTCATTAGTTATCGTAGATTTAGTATTAATGGTTTCCCCATATGGTCTGCGTTTTGGGTCTTTTTGTTTACCATGTGGGAGGGGATGGGTTGAAATCTCCTCCCCTTATGAGGGTCTTAGAGGTTTGGTGGATGGGTTACGAGTTTGGTGTGTTGTAGTTTTCTTGTTGCAGTGAGGTGAGTGTTGATCGCGGATATTAAAAGGTTATTATGTGTGTTAGCTTTTTGTTGGATCACTTGTGCGTTGAGATCTATATTTGAGTGTTATCATGTGTGCTTTTGTAAGTTGAGTTGTGGTTTGTGTATGGAAGTGAGTGTGAATAAAAAGTGGACTGTTGTTGATTTATTTTGGACTCATGTAAGTATAACATTGAGTCGCATTCTGAAAATTCAGTTCTGGGTTGGTTTTTACGGTAGTGTGCTTCTGAGATTAGTGCTATTGTAATGTTCATGTTATTTTTGAGATGTTCCTATTTCTTTATTTTTATTATGTAATACGTTTATGTTAGGAGTTTGTTTGTTTTGTTATTGGAAAATTGATATGATGGATGTAGTGCATACTGACGATATCCAGTTGTTGTTTTGAGGGGAGTTGCTATGAAAGGGGGCCGTGTTCTGTATTATATATAAATATATATAACTTCTATATATAATATTATATAATATTATTATATTATAATATCATTATATATATTTATATATATATATATATATATATACCTATATACCTAATACTATTTATATTTTATATATGATGACTCTAATTAATCATTTTTCTCCTATCGATTCATTAGTATAGGATCCTTTTGAATAGACTATATTTATGAAATCGGAATATAATTTCATAATAATTTATAGATGAAAAAAAGAATAATATTTAAATGTTAAGATTAGATTTAAAATTGAGATAAGAAGATAACGATAAATAAAAAAAGGAAGATATTTTTGACAATTTTCAAAGGAAAATAAAATAAAAAAGGCAATTACAAAAGTTATAATAACACATCAAAATTCGACACACAATGGAAGAAGCACACCTCTTTCTTGATCGTCAACTATAAATAAAGGAATTTACTTTAACAAATAATTTTATATATATAATATATTATAATTATATTTTATATTTTTACTATTTATATATATTTAATATAATATATATATATATATTATATTATCTATATACTATATAATATAGATATATAGTTATATATATATTATTAGCTATATATAATTAATAATTATATATAGTTATAATATTACCATATCTTAAAATCAAAAGTTGAAATTTCTATAGTCCGATGTGGTGGAATTTGAGTTATAGGAAAACTTCTATGCAAAATATTTTTGATTCTGAATATTAAACTCTGCAAAGGATATTGAATTGAACTGTTTTTAAAGTTCCCCGCGGACGTTCTGCTAACGAGTTTAGTGACAATTGCTTAGTGTTTGTTTATGGTGCAGCCACAACACTGTTCCAGACATTTCTACTGTAGTTGAGTTGACAATTGGCTTACGTTGTTGTGTGGTGCTGCACACAGAGATTAGCTAATTGCTCGATCTATTCATTTGTGTCCGATAAAATGGGCAAATGCGCGTATCCGTTCTAACACATCTATTGTGACAGCATTGTAAGGTGTGCGTTCTCAAGGAGATGTTTACATTCTTTTATTTTCTATATGCTTTATATTATTATCTAATCTTTCATTGAATATATTATTATTTTATTTATGTCATTTTTATTACTATACAATACAATTAATAGAAATACTTGATATATTTAAATTTAAAATAAAATAAATTCTAAAATAGGGTGTATTTAAATAGCATCAATAGGCGCAAAGATTTCTCGTTCGCCTCAACTGAGGCTTTAGGTTCAAAGCTTCCTCTAATGGAGGAAGCTATTGTGTAAGTTTGTATTACTTCTCAGCAAAGAAAGACTCTATAACGAAAATGTAACAACCAAGTTTATGAATTGTTGAGCAATTCTGGACATGGCCAGAATTCCGAGAATGAGAAAAGATACTATCATTACAAAAAATGAAAAGTATACAAAATTTCAAATACTATTTAAAAAAATGAAAACTCGTCGGTTCTCCAGCAAATAGCACGCGAGGGATGGATTCCAAAAATCAATGGAGAATCTGTTTCTGACGTTGCTATGCAGATGACAAATGAGAGATAAAACTTTTTATGGCCCACCGAGAGCCAGTAGAAGAGACCAGAAATGGGTAATATTGACAGCTCTGGTGAGAAAAGCGATGTCATTGAAAACAAGAGCAACTAATACAACAGCTTCAGCGTAGTTTAAGATACTATTAGCTAACTTCATCTGCCGTTGTTAACTAGCCAAGTACGGTTCCTCTCCAGCCAGTTGATGAGTCTGTAATTTCCGACCAAAAGATGAGCAAGTCCATGGAACGTTCGGTGGGCAAACACCTCCACAAAGAAAAAAAGTAGAGAGCTTGAACCAATGTACACTTGCTCTTAGCAGAAACTTTGACAAGAACCTAAACAAACCGATTCGCACAAGCTACATAATGTTTAATTGGAAAGCTGATTTCTGGGTCATTATGCGAGTTTTTAACATTCAATCGGTTTTCATTCGCGCCAAAGAATGAAGCATAGACAACAATTGCTCTTACCTGAAAAGAGAATAATTAAGTGCAGCAACCTCCACTAATTTTAGTTTCAGCTTGGACTGGTAAACTGAGATGAAGGACTAACTTCCAAGGAGCATATAATGATCGGACTCCCGATCACCTGATATTGGGCCAATTACAACGCCGTTTAGCTACATGTCGCAAGTGGCGCCAGTGCAACCGGTCTCATATGGCTAATGCAGGAGTGGGCAATTGAAAAATTGAAATCTCCGGATCAGTTGTAGCGGATGTCTTTTGCCCGACAGCTTCAAATACCTGGACGACACCAAGGTGCCTGCATATTGGTTGAAAAAACATCGAAAAAGGAAATTGCTTTTACAAGAAAAACAATACACTTAATTATTTGCAAAATGCATTTTAACTTCAAAATATTATTTCCCTACTTCTCCCGAATTTCCCCTATTCAAACGATTTCAGGCTAATTGGGAATACATTGATAGAGATAAATCTCGACAGGAATCCAATGTCCCACTATGCACAAGTTTTTGGCTGATATTAAAGAAGAACGTATTCGTTGGGCAGCAAGTGTGCTCCATGAGCATCGGAATTTGTGTGGGGATTACCGTGAACTGATTGAGCTGGTTATGATCTTTCTTTGGGGTGTTCCTTCTGGTGGTGTCCGTTTTTATGCTCCTGGACCCATGCATCTTGCAAGATGAATGAGTAAGATCATATACTCCCTGAAAGTATGGATGTTTCAAGGGCAATTTCATCTAACAAAATATGAAGAATCAGCACTTGGGAAAATCTGTATTTTTGGAGTGAGAATTTATGCAAAGGTATGGACAGATGCAGCAAACCCTGTAGCAGCTCCTAGAAATGATCTTTGTCTCATAAAAAACTTAAATTTGTATGACAAGATTGGTTCAAATGTCGGAAATGCTGCTTTAAGTAAATTTTTAACCTTTGGTATCTGTCTGAAGAATTAATTGGACTCTCTCTTTTCGATCCAAAGGTACCCTCTACTACAAAAAATTGTCTCTGCCATTAGGGAAGGAGATAGTGGGAGTGAAGACATTCAATCCCGTCCTAAGATGGTTCAACTAATCCCAAGGCACCAGATGAACCAGCGAGCATTTAGAGGCTTTGCGACAAACGAACAATCAAGATCTCTTGAAAACGTGCACCCTGTAAGAGCGACTTTTAAGTTTGAAACACCAACATGTCTAGAGAGAGGCAAGATTAAGAAAACTGAAGTTAGTAACATAACAATAATGAGACCAAACAGGCAACATATGCAGTCGGTTTGCAGCCATGAAACCACCGCTGTATGAGCCCGTTAATACTCCAACGAGAGGGAACCTGGAAGCAGTGCCCATGTGTGAAACTTTAGTCGTTGGCAAGCTATTTCTAATTGGTTAATCGAGAATATTTCACAGAGATGGTTTAGAACCAAGGAACAAATGCTTGAAGGTGTTTGGTTGTAATAATTGTTAATTTTTTTTGATAGTTGGAGGACCAAGCTAAGATAATATATATATTAATTTATATTATAATATATATATATCTATATATTATATATATATATATATATATATTATTATATATATATTAATATATATATATATATTATATATATGTTTAGGGAGCCTTCGGACCCCTACCTGGTTTTTATGTGTTTATAGTTAGGATATAGTTATTTTGACTAAGAGCAGTATTGTGACTGAAAACATGGTCATTATTCTGTAATATAATTTTTCATTTCTCTCTCTCTCTCTCTCTCTCTCTCTCTTATGACACGAATTCACTTACCCAGACCTCCAATACAATGAAACATTGATATATAGTACTTTTTTTGTTACAAAAACTTCAGGACTTTTGTCAATTTTCAAAATAACATTGTTGATCCAAATTATATACGGAATTCCTGAATTTGACTACCGATTTATGACATTTAATTCAGATCAGATCAATAGCTGTTCCAGGTGTGTTAAAGATGTATTAAAGACTTATTAACTTGTTATATGTTGTAATAAATGTTGTTTAATACATCTCAAAAGTAATCGCATAATTAATCGCAAATTAGTTTAATGGAGATAAATTGCATACTAATACTTAGCTATAGTTTCCAGAGATCGTAATAGTGTCTGGCGTGTGAAAGTTATTTATTCTACCATCAAATGATTGAGAAAGAAAAAACCCCATTCGAAAAGCTGTGTCTTTAAAAATTATAAATGTTTAATTAAATGTAATTTCATTAATAATAGTTTTAGAATTGTTAGTAACTTTACTTTTCCCAGGGTTTTTTTTTTTTTTCCGGTTTATTTTTACCCCTTTTTTTTTGTCTCGTTCATTTTGCTGCCTTTCCTGGTTTATGACTTACTTGCTGCACCAACTTTTCATCGTGGCTAATTCAGCTTATTGCATCAGAGCTTTCTAACAATTCACCTACTTTACTCCTGGAACTGTTTCAGTTTTATTGATTTAAAAGCTAACTTATTGATAGAGACTCAATTTGAGCAACATTCTTGGAACATTCAAGTTATAAACTTTTCATAAACTCTTAATTAACTTGATTACGTCATTAGTGAGAAAAGAAAGACTTCGTGAATTCTAGTGCTATAGTGAATATCGTTAATACTATAATTCTATATTGTACTATATAATTATAATTAGCATACAAATATCAGAACTATAGATTTATAAACATTCTTCCATAAATCTCGAT
The DNA here is from genome assembly GCA_015478945.1 of Trachelipus rathkii. Taxonomy (NCBI): domain Eukaryota; kingdom Metazoa; phylum Arthropoda; class Malacostraca; order Isopoda; family Trachelipodidae; genus Trachelipus; species Trachelipus rathkii. The sequence continues at coordinate 15,382 of JABUQX010080100.1, forward strand.
ATAGTTGTGCGAACTTGAAATTCTTTATAGTGCAATTTTACTTACGTATAAATTGGTGAAAAATTTACTTAACAGTTAATTTGGTGTTTTTATACTCGGTAATGGTGTTGTAAATTTAATTCTATATAACTTTTGTAGTATATTTCTCTCGGGGAAAATTATTTATATAGCCATATTACATTTTAGTGTCATTTCGTTTTGGGTTATCATTTATTCGTAGCCAGTACTTCATCATGGTTTCTTACACTAGCTGGAAACTCGATTGAGGTCCAGCATAGTTTTCTATATCTCATTTCATTAATTTCATATACAGTACTTATGTAAGAGTTTATAGTTCCTCTTTTGAAAATCCTTTTGTTTATTACTTCTATTCTGGGTTTGGTGTCTTACAATTACAATAAAGTAATATTTATGGTCATCAAAATCTTTGGTAGTCTTTAGGTACCGCTTTCAGCATAATAGACGAAAGTTTTAAATCACAACCAAACAAAAAAAAACAACTGGGCTGTCAAAGAACCAGAGTCCTATTCAGTGAATCCGTGTATGGACAAGGTCTGGTTCCTCTGTGACAGATACGCTCTCTTATGTGGTCTACCTGCGTACAAGTGATTTCACCTTCGAGTAATTGGGTTTCGTCGTTGCGTTAGTGAGGTGTGTAAATATTGGTTATTCTTTATTGTTTACCTAGATATTTTAGTAATTTTCTTAGATTCTCGGGATTGACCGCGTCAGTATCGCACTTCCTCTCCGCCACATAAATAAAATAAGTGGCGCCCGAACAGGCGACTTCTTGGTCCCTTGTTTTGCAGGGCAGCCGGTTTTGATTAATTTCACCCTGATCATCACAGCAGTTACTTCGGATTCTGGTTAGTTGACTTCTTCTTCAGTTAGTAAGTTTTACGTCTTCATCTGATAGTACTGGTAGTTTCTCTATATATAAATGGCTTGTTCTTCCTGTATCATCCGGATTGAAAATGAGGAATAGATGTATAGACAACAAGAAAGAAGCGTTAATAGAAAATCAAACACTTACTCCAATTCTGGGTAGGAATTTGGTAGATGTATCTAAATCCGTACCACCTGGCTCACGTAAATCAGGGGTACAGGATACTCCAACTTTGACTAAAAGATCTGGATCAGATCCATATCTTTACTCTGACTCTGCCTATATTTTAAATATGGCTGAAATAGATCCTTTAGATAGGGACGATGTATTACCTTTAGATTATTTGGGTAAACTCATGACAAAATGTAGTAAAGACAGAGACAAATTACAAGAGAGATTGGAACGCAGAGACCAATCTATTCGACCAAAGACTTTGATTGACTCTACTGTTGTTGACAAAAATGGAAAACTTTCATTGACAAATGCAGCACAGTCTAGTCGTGTAAAAACAGCGGAACATAGGCCTAGCTTGATACCGCGTTTACTTAAAAATCCTACTATGACTTCTAAAGAGACTGAAACACTTAGAGGTTCATACTCAGGACTTAGACCACGACATGACACTAGACAGACGAAAACACAAGTAGCGTTTAGAGACGTTGACTCATACGATGATGACCATAGCGATTAGACATCTCTAGACAAATTTTGAGGTGAGGAAAATTGTCGAATTCCACAGAAATTATTCTAATATTCTAATCGTAGATATTAAAGATTCACTAAATTTTATGGATAATCATATCATGAGGATCCTACGATGAAATCCTAAACCTAATACAACCTAACTTGGCCGATCAGTACAAGTTGCAAGCCACACAATTTTCTTACGGTTAGCCATCCGCGGAGTTTTGAACATGAGTTCTTTAATATTCAGGTAGCGAATAAAAAATTCATAAACATGTTGACCTGAAGCTATTACCATGCTCGCCGCGCAGTTTATGTAAAGACTCCCAGAGGTTTAAACGGTAGTCGACCCTGGAGTTAAATATGAGACAGAACAAACTTTATTAGTTTACTTTATAGCCTTTTTATACATACTGTGGACTTCACTATCCAAATGCTCCACATCAATGGCTTAGACTCTTAGTTATCCGAGTTAGAGGTTAAATTCTTCTAGAATTGAATAGGTGATGAGTGAAGGAAGATGAGGTACTCTCTCGGCAGTGTACTGCTATTCCATACTTAATGAAGAGAAAAAGAAATGAATATAGATTACAGGCGTACCATGCAGCTCATAGGAATCGGGAGAAAGTATACGAATGTACCGCACTGAGACTCGCGAAGATTAGCACGGAAACGATATAGAATATGACATGGAAGAGGATGACTCCTCGAGCAGCGTTCTTTATGTAGCTACCACCCTGTACATTGAAAAAGTGTTAGGCCAGTACATATAAATGACAGATTGATAATGGGTAGAGTACACCGATTTGGGAAAACTAGTAGAGCTATGCCGAGCTCTTACGAGAGCCGAAACATAGCTTATGCCTAATTCCAATATCTAGGGATTTCTATCCATAACGTTAGCAAGCAACCTAATAGAATTCAAAAGTCCTTCAAGAACAGAAAGAGCTTGAATATACTTTTTGACTCCAGCCGGGAATTCAATAGACACCCGGTTTACCCTAAGTGGTCCTGTATAGGCAGATCCGAAGACCCTCTCCAATATTAGTACAAATCAAACCCAAAAGGGAAGTATGCCAGAATTAGTAATCAAGGTTATCGAATACATTCCAAATTCTAAAGATGGCGGTAGTAAGGTATTTACCCACACCGAGACCCCAGTACCCAGTAAGTACCACTACCTATGACCAAAGGAAAGTATGCAACACGGTAGAGGTATCAGCGTACGCACCTCTTGAACAGCGTCCATCAGCGGTCACACTCTGCGTGAACCGTACGTGAAAACCGTCTGATCCGTAGAGACCCGTTCAGCGCCTCGCCAGCCTGTGATTCGGCTGAATTTGCAGGTTTACATACTAGACAATGAAACGTTGTTACCCAAGTTCCTAGGAATCCCCTGCTAGTATCTACCTAAACAACCACACACGAAAGAAGGGACCCCTAAACCAAAAGGTTTGAATGACTAGGTGTGTAGGAGCTCTTGCTTTCGTGTACACAAGGAAAAAGATGGTGCGGCTCGCGCTGCACCTTCTCTTCAGCCCCACACACACACTGTGATATGACAGCCACCCGTCTGCTAGCAAGAATGAGATCTTCCTGGCTCCACCTCGTAGCGCAACTACTACCACCGACAAGATACGCTTGATTAATAATGCACGATCCCTACCCCAGACCAGTAGTTAACAGTATTTACCGTCCCATCCCATATCCCTCATGTGGCCTTTACACCTACCTTCTCGGCGATCTTCACACTCGATCACTGGCGACTGACTCCCAGTGTGCTTCCCGTTGCGCGAAATGACCATCTCCGCACACACACACTAAGGAGCTCCCGATATACTTCCCCCAGGATACCCAAAGAAATTAGATGTTAATTGGAACCGTTAAAACAACCGCGTACCTCCACCACAGAAATGAGATGGAGGAGATGATACTTTGTGATATGACATACCAATGGTGGTTAGACCCCGCGAGAACCCCAGAATGTCACAGCATGACAGATTCTCTACATCTCCGAGTGAACGCAGCAAAGTCGATATCACTATACCACAGTTGTCGATGCAGATCCGCTTCATCCTCTTTCCAGCGCTCGCGCCGATACACTGCTCACATGTCTTTGGTCTCCGCTCGATCACTGCTCGTTCTGGACCCCTTCGGCATCGTACACACATGCTACGTCGTGACGCTTCAGCCCCCATCCCCTTGTCTGTTTCCGTGTAGCTTTTAGAACTAATAGTAGTGATTGTCATGCTGTTGATTGATTTGGAGCGGTGTTTAGTGTACTGCTTTGTGCGTCCTCTCTACCGCGTTGACATGTCCCAATTAAAAGGATTTCCTGTTGAAATCTAGTGAAAATTGTATAAAAGGGAATCTATCTTAGTGGATTAATTAGGGATCCCACCGTCAAGGTGCCAGCTAGAATATTATGAGAAACCTTATTCTTTTACTAATTAGTACTATCTGTACCTAAAACTATTATATTTTGTACCTTTCCGCACTCGGTATCCACACACACTAGGGCAGTCAATTTCGGCTCTCTGTGTCTTCGCATCGGCTATCCGCCCTCCTTGCCCTCCCGCTCAGCTCCGTCTCTCGCCCTCCCGCTGAAATATAATGCGTATTAGGAGCTTCAGCTTTAAGGGACAACGACTTGCTCCCTGACCTCACCACTCGAGAGTTAGTGCATAGACGAGAACATGATATAGAAGTAGTTGCAAAAGATGAGAGTATGAAATTGCCCTTTTACAAGTGTGTGAATGTTAAATCTGTTAACATTTCTCCTTTTTCATGTAAAATAGTGAGTGTAAAAGGTAGTGCGGATGTTCCCTTAGATTTAGTGGGTTTCCAGGGGGAATTAATGGGAAACATATATCCAATACCTGGAGTTTTAGATTTATCAAATGGTGGAAAGGTTGCTGTCATGAATATGTGTCAGATAGACCCAGGTATTTTCGGAAAGGGGTTATTTTAGGTCAGATTTTTTTCTTTTGATGATGCAAGAATGTAAGAATTGTAAAATTAACACGTTTGAAACTTGGTCTAATGGCGAAGAGGTGCGAAGAGGAGATTATGGACACTGAGAAATTACTAACGGATTTTGTTTGATGATTTGCAATCAGATCCTCAACAAAAACAAGAGGCTTGTTGCTTTTTAATGAGGCATCAGAAGGCGTTGAGTTTTGGTGACCATGATGTGGGTGTAGTACCCACATCAGCCAACGATTGAGGTAGAAAGCCAAACGTCCAGTCTTAGATTCCAGTTCGTAGTTCCAGGGTCGTGGCCCAAGAAATGCGAAAACGGCTGAGAATTATTAGAAACAGGTTATTATAAGGGAGAAACATATTCGCTTCAGCACCTTGTACCAGTAAGAAAAGCCCGGGGACGGTAATACGTCTGTGCAATTTGATTATAGGAAATGGAATGATGTAACTAAAGACCGACTCGGTTCCGTTACCAACTTAGACGAATGATTTACAACATGTATGGAAAACCACTATTTTTTCACCCATCGATTTGGGTACGGGGTACTTCAAGTCGCAATGGAGCCGTGGATAGTATTTGAGGAAAACGGGCTTTTTCGATCCTTTTTCCCAGTATGATACTTAAAAAGGCTTTTGGCGTGAAAGAATGGCCCTGCCACCTTTCGAGGGTGCTGATGGTAGCTTTGTCTGGCCTTTCTACGACTTGGATCTGTCTTAGTGGTCTAACGTGCACGTATTATCATTATGAGCCACAGCCGGTTGAGACATTCTAGCTGACTTTGGAAAACAGCTCACTTATGACCTTGCGAAAATAAGCCAGGGATATAAGCTGAAGCCTAGCAAGCACGATCTTTGCCCGTACTGACGGTAGGTTTTTAGGTCATTAGCAAGTATCGAAAGAGGGATTTTCACCTCTCAGAGCAATTTTAAAGGAGGCTCGGAGTTTCCAGTTCCAACTCACCGTGAGCAATGAGGCAATATTTTGGAATGGATTAAACTTTACAGTCGACATATCCTCAAATTGTTCCAATCAGTAAGCTCTGCTTGTCAGACTGGGGGGACAAACAATTCTCCAGTCGGACTTCGGAAAATTGATCAGGGTTTTCTTTTTCTCTGGGGCTTTCTTGGACGTTGGGGGGGGGTGAAAAGCTTTAAAGAGGACATGAAAGATCCTGAATTGTTGGGTTTTCGGATCTATAGCACGTGCTCTCCCATGGAGCTCATGTAGATGCATCTGATGTTGGAGCTGGAGCTTGTTTGTCGCAAATTCAGGATGGTGAACGTAGACCAATTGCGTTCATCTCAACGACCTTTAACGGGGCCCAAAGAAACTATGGGGTTATTGACAAAGAACTGACTGCATTACGTTGGGCAGTTAAGTCTCTTAGGCCGTTTCTTAGGGGGGTTAAATTTATTATTTTTACCGACCATATGCCTCTTATTTATTTGCAGAATATGAGTCTTGTTGATGGTAGATTGGCCAGGACCATGGAGGAGCTATATGAGTACGATTTTGAAATACATCATATCTCGGGTACTAAGAATGTAGTCGCTGACGCATTATCTCGTTCTCCGGTGAATGAGAATGCAGAAGGTATGTCTCAGGTATCTTCCATTGACTTTATCCCAGATGGGTATTTTGTTATAGAAGTCCCGGGTGGGGGTGATTCCCTTTACAAATGTTTAGCGATATTCCAATATGGTTCTTGGGATCGCCATGCTGAGATTAGGCAAACCCTTATAGAAGAAATAAGTAAACACCCCCAAAAGTATAAATTGACTGGGAAACAGATTCAGAAGACGTTGAGATTGTTAGCCTTCCTGGCTCAAAGCCGATTCCGGAGGTGTTAATGCTTTCACAGAAATATCAAAGCCCGGCTCTATGTGCTTTTATAATAACTAATAATACCTCTTATATACGGTAGTTAAATTTACAAGAGGCATGTTGTTTGAAGTGTTGCAGGGAGTTCACCTAAACTACCTCATGCCGACTTCCAAATCATTTAATACTGACTCTTAACACCTATAATAACTTAATTGACGTTTTTATTTATAGACCGCGTTACTGCACTTGTGCTATACCATTGAATTTTAATTATGGACTTTAAATACTTTGAATAACATTAGCTTTACTCAGCAACTTAGACAATTTTGGATTGAAAATCATTGTTAACCTGCGACATGAACTGGAAAAATATCCCCGCTTATACGTGAAGTAATAAATATTTCGGAAATCATTAATATAGATTTTTTAATTTATTTTCTTTATTTTATTATTTATTATGTTGCTACCCTATCTTCGTTACCAGTCTTTTTCCGTATTCTTATTAGCATAGATCCTAGTGATATTCTTTTAGAGGACCGTTGACGATTATGAATAAGATGAGATGACGTTATGATTGTCGTGATGACACTGAGACGTGTTATAAATCAATCTAATCTTATAATGTTTTGCCGAAACAAAATCTTCAATAGAAAGTATAATGGATGTTAAGAATATGATGTTATTATATTTCAAACGAGAGTATGTTATCAACTCATTATTTACTTATTTATTGGTTTTATTATTTATTACTTATTATTTTTCTTTTTATTAAGTATTATTAATTGGTATTTATACTTCTCGATATTTCGCTTTACATAAATGGGTGAAAGTATGTGTACAACTTCGAATTGGGTTTGCTGAAATTTTAATGGTATACATTAAATCAATGGTGTTTGATTTTCATGGCTCTCTTGTTATGTCATATAAGAAAGAATTTGGAAACATATTTGACACAACGTGGTTACATTAAAGTAATTGTCAACATTCATGGATTTAGCAAATTTTTATTAACATTGATTTCTTTGATTCATTTCATTTTAATTTATGATTTATGTGAACATAATAATATGGCATTAAAAGTAGTCATGGTATGGTTTATTTTATTATAGGTAAAAGGAGGGTTGGTAGCGAGACCACTCGTGTTTTCATATTTGACGCTATTATTTGATTCAGACTTTGAAGACAGACAGAGGAAAAGATGCCGCTGATGCTCATTATTGGGGATTCCAAGGTGTCTCTTTTTCTAAATGAAAAGACATTGTTACTCAGGAAGTATGGTCTTGATGTTAAAGCTGATTATAGCCCGGGACGGCAATTATCGGATTGCGTTCCCAGGATAGAGAAATTTATGACACCCTATGTAGATTTTGTACTTTTAGGAGCCCTTACTCCAATGGCTTGGCAAGCGAGATATATGATACATGAGCATGGAAGGAGAGTAAAAGTTTTTGAACCGACTCATAATTTCAGTGTGGATGAGGTGCCAAAGATAATGACGCAGATTGTTGAAATGGTTATGAAAAAGAATGCTAGAGCAAAAGTTTATTTGATGTTACCGCCGATACAAGACATGTATGCTTTTAATATGGGTAGATTAGTTAAGTCTTGGGGAACATCAGACGTAGACCCTTGTGAGAATGACCCAGACCAGACTCAATGCAAGACCACTCTATCCGTAGCTTTGACAAATTTGACTCATTAGCTTCGGCACATTTTAAATGGCCACATAAAAATGTTCTCCGGGGTAATGAGATACTTGATTACCATCATGGGATAGGGGAAAATAGTGACAGTAATGTTTCAGTCCCTCATCGTCAATACTTTCGTAAATTGAGCAAGCATTTGAATTCTCCTCTATTGACTGATGGCCTTCACCCAAACCGATTATTTTTAATAGCAATGATGGACAAATACCGGCAGTGTTTCCTTCCTCAACAACCATTGCAATCTCGCATTTCTAGGTTTAATACACCCTACTCTAGGGATGTACGTGGTTCAAATGCGAGTGGGGGTAGAAATCATTCATATGGGTATGGGGATGGCTCACAACCATCTACTTCTGATTATTATCCTGAGTTTGATAAAATACTAGAGCCCACATATTCATCCCATGGGTATGACGGTTCCTCAGGATGTGGTCAGAGTACATCTTTTGCCCCACCATCACAGGCTTTTGATACTCCACCAATCATATGTAATATACCACCACCTCCCATTAATCCCTCTAACTTGGTAAATTATTCATCAGTAGGAGGTACATTTAATATCCCTCCACCTGTTTCATTGCCACCACCTGTTTCTTTGCCTGTTTCTGATAATCGATCCAATATTGCTGTAGGACAAATGTATAATGTTCCACCACCTAGTTCCTCAGTGGGGGGTCATATTGATTATACAGTAGAACGAACTTTGAGACTCGGACTGCGCTCTACTATGCAACAGGTCCATTGGGAAAGTTTCAATGAGGCCCAAAGGGTAAATGCCATTCAAAAATTAATAACTATGATTTATGATGAGGATGAGTGGATGACAAGTTCATCTGCATATGGATATAAAAAGTAAATCATTGATACAGTTAAAGGAAAAAATAAATTTGTAAATTTAATTGTCAAGGTTATATTTTATTATTTTTGAGCATTTTTACTTTTATTGATTTATTAAAAGTATTTTGTTTATAAAGTGAGTTTTCTTTTGTTGTTTATTTGTTTATTTTAGTTCTATAGTTCATAGAAGACTGCTTACGGTAGTTAGTAGTGTTTTGGAGGGAAATGCTCTGTATTATTGATAATATATTTATCAGAGATATTATTATTGAATTTCATAGTGCTTCTTTGAAGATGGTTTTAAGTACTTTTGTTTATTTCATAAATTTGTGTTTTAATTAACCCCATTTGATTTTAGGCTGGCTTAATCTTAGGAGGGATGTTAGGGAGCCTTCGGACCCCTACCTGGTTTTTATGTGGTTAAAATAAATATAAGATATCTAAGACTGTGGTGAAGTATCAAGCTATTTTATTAATTACACTAATCTTTTCATTTATAACTTACAACATTACCAGCTCAAAAATTCGGCCATTTTCCTACCTTTCATAAACTTTCAGCTTAAGCATATGTGTATTAATGCTTTTTTTATGATTAATATTTTGTTTTTGAGTCTTTTGAATAATATCAGAATCAACATTGTTGACCATTATATCGGAAATTCCTGAATTTGACTACCCGATTTTCATGATATAATTCAGATCAGTCATGCTGTTCCCAAGGTGTGTTAAGATGTTTAAGACTTATTAATTGTTATATGTGTATAATGTCTGTTAAAGATTCAAAATTAGTACCGTATCATTACGTTAATAGTCTTAATCCGCATAAGATTTTGCTAAGGGTTATTTGTAGCCATCCGATATACTAATCGTGTCTTGTGTTGGAAAGTTATTATTCTTATCATCAAATGTAAGAATAAGATCCCCCCAGATTACGCGAAAGCTCATAGTGTGCTGCTATCAATGTTGTCGGCGTAAATGTTTATTAATGTAATTCATTAATTATCATATATTACTTTGTACTTTAACTTAACTTTCCCCCACCGGGTTGTTTTCTTTTTTTTCTTTTTGCCGGATGGTGATTGCCCACCCATTATTTTGTCGTCGTCTCATTTTTGCCTGCCTTTCACTGGTTTCATGAGATCTAATTATGCCCTTAACTTGCTGCACAAACTATTCATCGTTGGCTAATCAGCTTATTGCTCAGAGCTTCTAACAATTCAAACTACTTTACTCCTGAATGTTTCAGTTTTATTTGAATTTAAAAGTCCTTGCTATCTTAATTGATAGATGATTCAATTATGAGCTAACATCTCTTGGAACAGTTTCCAAGGGTATAACTTTTCAGTCTACAAACGTCTTTAAATTACTTGAATATTCGTCATAGTGAGAAGAAAGACATTCTTGGTAAATTGCTAGGCGTATACGTGAATATTCCCGTTACATTTACTTTATTAATTCTATATTGTACCTATATAATTATAATTAGCTACAATATTTGCAGAAACTACTAGAATTTATAACATTCCTTCACCATAATCATCGATATAGTTGTGCGAAGTTGATTCTTTATAGTGCAATTACTAGGTAATGCAATTCGGTGAAAAAATGTACTTAACGCAGTAATTTTATGGTGTTTTTTTACCTCCCCCTGCAGGTAAAGGGTGGTTGTAAATTTAAATTCTATATAAATTTTGTAATCCTTCCTCTCTGGGAAAATTATTTATATAGCCATTATTAATTTTTAGTTTGTTCATTTCTGATTTATGGTGTATAATCATTTTATTCGTAGCCGTAGTGACTTCATCATGGTTTCATTTAGACTAGCTGGGAAACCGCCATTGAGGTCCAGCATCCAGTTTATCTATATCTCATTTCATAATTTCATCTACAGTTGTTACTTTATATGACAGAGTGATCCTCTTTGATATCCTTTTTTTTATTTTTATTTTCTATTCTGGGGAGTTGTGTGTGGTGAAGTCTTATCAGATTACAATAAGAGTCGATTTTCATGTCCTTTCTAAAATTTTTGCGTTAATCTTTATAGGTACCGCTATCAGCATAATAGACGAAAGTTTTAAATCCAAACCAACAACTGCCTGTCAGACGAGCAAAGCAAAGAAGTCCTCTTAAAGTGATATCCAGCTGTTGGGACAAAAAAGTCTGGTCTTTCTTGACGAGTTACGCTTCTTAAAATTGTTGGTATTACAATAGGTAGTACTCATAAGTATCTTACCTTCGAAATCTAATTTTGTTCGTCAAGTTGTCGTTAGCGAGGTGTGATGTAAATTTTGTTATAATTCTTTATTTTACTAGATATCTTTAGTAAGGTTCTTGAGAATTTCTTCGGGGTTGACGCGATCCAGTTTCGTTACGTCAATCTCCGGTGTGACTGTGAGTTATATAATATTTATATATATATTATGATTATATATATATATATATATACTTTAATATATTATGATATAAAATTTTTTTTATATTAATTATTATTATACTATAATAATATATATATGGGTAATAATTTTTTGATATATAATCATATATAATTATTTATATTATAATATTTATGTATATATATCTTTAATTCTGGAGGTGTTTTACCTTTTTACTTTTGATCCAATTCTTTCAAAGCGTTGGTTTCTGTTCATTAACTGTTTTTGCTGCATAGTCTTTATTATAAATACATTGTCGTGACATATTTCTTATCTTTATCGAGAACACAATTGTACCTTGTGGTATTCAAACAAAAAAGAAATACCTTCCTTTAGTTTTCATAAACTTCTTAAATAAATAATTACATACTGACTTATTGATTTTTACTGTTGTTATATATTTAATTAATGTTCATGTCAACATTACTATTCTCTAATGTAGAAATCAATTTTCACAATTTGTTTGGAACTTTAGTAAATAAATCGTAATATTAAAATATTGAATGTGTGATGTGCATACATAGTAATCTTTGTTTAGAAATTTATTGGTTTATTTTTTTGATAAAATTGCAAAATAAGCTCAGTACTACTGGTTTAATGAAAACAAATATAATGAAGGACTGATGATACTTGTTCAAAAGCTCTGAAACATTCGTAAGTCAATAAGAGCTATTCACAAAAATTTTCCCTTGTGAAATATAAATCTAGATCAGATTTTTATTTTAAAGTTATTTAACAAGTTCAAATCTTTACTTTATTTACTATTGGGTTATATATATATACTATATATTATTATTATTTATATAATAATATCGCCTAACTATAATTAATTAGTCCATATATTATCATTATATTATTATATTATAAATTATATTATACTAACCAAAATATGATATCTTATGTATATTTATTTGATATATATATATATAGCTCATATATATATATATACTATAGTATATACATACTCACTCAAACCCGCTATTTCAGCCAACTCTATATTAAACAAAGGAACTCCCTCTGAACTCATCCTTATACCCTCACATTTCTAACTTATCTTAACACCTTACTTACCAAGACCTCTAACTCATAACCACTCCAACACCTACGAATTAAGTTTTCGTAAACCTACACAACATCCTGCGATAACAATAAGAAAACCTGTGCAAAGTCATCAAAAAATTTTACGAAATCACCTCAAACAACCCCCTTACCATCCACGAATAACCTATAGCTTTATTCCTAACTAACTCCTCCCTTCCCACAAATAAACGACAATCAGACGTTTGCTAAACATTACGCTAAATCTCCCGTAAACCAACACACCCCGGTAATAGAAACAGAAAAACACCAGAAAACTCAAATTAAGACCACAACCTACCACCCCCATTCACAACAAATGGAGTACGAAACCCATTTAAAACCCTCAAAATTCAATAGCAAACAGCGCCCGACTCCATATCCAAGCCTGCAAGTAAAGCTGCTGAGAAACGCCAATCCTCCTAATCAAGACATCTTCATAAATCTTGCGTGCAACTTAACTACAATTCCCCCATCTGGCAGACAGTTACATAATCCCTGAATCAAACCAATATAAAAACCTCAATTCCACCTTCCTCTTTTCGAACCCAATTTCTCTGCTTTTTTGCTCAGTCAGTAACTTTGCCTAGAGAATTATATTAAATTAAAAATTTTCCATGCCATTTCCTTCCCGGACTTCGCAAGCACGGATTCTAAAAGCACATTCGACAACACAGCCTACCTCCCTACCAAACATCATTAATGCTCAACCAATCCCTTCTCAAGATTCATATACTTACGCTAAAGGACTCTAACAGTTCGGCAGCGTCCACACACATCCTTATTCAAAAATCCTCCACCACTCCCCCCTTAAAAATAATGACAAAATGTCTTTTCCTCATTTCGTCACAAACTTTTTTGCAAAAGAAGACAAAAACAACCTCTCCATTCTCTCTCCTTTCCTCTCTCCTACAGGTTGAGCATTCTCTCTCTCTATTTTCATTCAACTTTTTTTCACTGCAGATCTACCCCCCCAACCCCCAAACTTTTCACTTTATTGCAGACGAATCAGTTTATTTTCACACCAGAGTAACCGCCACACAACATACCCCGTAAACACAGCCACACAATTTTTTTTTAATATCTACATTATTAGAAATTGGGATTAATCTCTCCTAGGATGACCTACTTCACCCCTTTGCCTCCATCACCCTTATTAACCAAATGACCGTCATCATCCTTCCTCCATCCATAATCTCACCATCGTGAAAACAACTCTTCCAATTAAAAAGCAAAACCCCAAAAATATTAGGAGCTTACGCTTAACGACATTCATATGCATCGTTCTCCCACATCGTTCAATACTGCCGCAATCCATAACGAAACTAAACACCCTCCGAACCCTTCCAACATACAACTTCGCTCAGCGATAGGAACATACACCTCTCTAAACTATCTTATATAACAACTGCTTAGAACAAATTTAAACAATGCTTCCCCCTCATGGTTCCAGCACTCTCAAAAATCAGAAACACAATATAAAAATTACAAATTCGGCTCAAATACAGCCCTTCAGAATTAGTGCACGCAGGTATTGAACTATGAGCCCACAACTCCAACATTTACAACTGAATATTCCATCTTCCTATCTTCACCACCTGAGATGGGGAACTCACTAATTCTATCAGAAAACACTGTAATCAAACCCACCTTGTCACGCAAATTCTCTTCCATCCCCCTTCAACAAAGATAAACCCCCCCCCTTCGTCACCAGATCAATTCTATTGCTCTTACAAATGAATTCGCCCCACCCTGCCGAAAGTAGATCAGGGGAGTTAACATCCATACTATCAACGCAAACACATACCTTCAAATCCGCCCAAATAATTTGATTAAACAACCCCCACCCTACAACTATTCCCCTAGATGAAGAATAACGTCTGTCCAGAAGAGGCAAATTGTGGACTCACCCGTGGCAGCAGATTCAGGTCACCACCCAAAACTCGATGCGAATCATAAGTATAGATTCCAGAACTAGAACAATGTTCACCCCGCCACTGTGCATCCCAGAGGTTACACATTATCAAGATACAATCAGAGCACTCCCTTCTGGGGTGCTTGCTCTCAACGCCCCAGGTCGGGACTTCTCTATATCTCTCTCTCACTGTGGAAAGCCGCCCCGGTGCAGTCATCTGTGCTTACCTTTGGAGACGCCAGTGTGCGCCTCTTTCCATATTAAGTATGGCAGGGCAGAAGTCTTATAAATAACTATATATATTAATATATTAAATATATATTAGTATATATATAGTATATATATAGATACTACTATATATATATATATATATATAATTATATATAATTAGTATAATATATATATATATATATCAGAGGTGGAGCACTTCCGGCTCTTTAGGTCCGTGAGTGCGCCTCCGGCGGAGATCGGGATAGTCGGCGTAGCGGGAGGTCGGAGTCGTCAGGAAAATTAGCGGACTTTGCACGCGTGCGGTATCAAAAAATTACCGCTACTTTGTTCCGCACCTTGTTTTAAAAGATGAAAATAGAAGTTTACTTATTAAGAATCTTATATGGTTTTATTTTAAATAAAGTAAATATTAATTTTGTGTGATTTTAAGTTCTTTACTATTATACTTTGTTGTCTCAGTTCTTATTTTTTATATAATTATTAATATAACTTACCAAATAAAACTCAACCTCCTTAAAGGTATTACGCTATTATATAATATTGAATAACGATTTACAATTGATTTCTATATTAGGATTCTTGATTGTGCTTTTACCACCTCAATACTATAAACATTTAAATTGAAGTTTTATTATTACCATAAATAACTAAGGCATATATCTAAATCATTGCTCGTGGTAAAATAAACCCAATTTCTTATAATATATATATTTAAATTAGTACTTTAATCCAATGTTGTAATTTATATTACATATATACCCTGCATATATACATATAATATATATATATATATATATTATATATTATATATATTATATCATATATTATATTATTATATATGGGATGAATTTTTTGCGTACCAAAATAATGAAAGTTGGGCCGGCTCGATAATTTTGAAAATCTTTTTATTTTGCATGGCGTTAATGTTTTCCCTGGAAAGTTCAAAACCACCGTTCGTTTTGTAGATGTTTGACTTCTGTTGTAACGGTGAGCAACAAGGTTTGACCAGGTGGATTGCAAATTTTATCACTTAATGAGTAAAATTTAAGTCAATCTCCATATTGTAATTCTTATACAAAGTTCATAGAGAGTCGATTTGTTGCAGGTATCTGTGTAAGGTACATTTGCTTTCCTTCTTTGTTTTTTTTGAAATATATTTCACCATGAAAATGAATCCGAAGAAAATATATGTGTTTAAAAAAAATGTCGAAGAAATTTCCAATTTCGTGGGTGTATTATAAAGCAAGGAAATAATTTAAACGCATATAAAATTTGTGGGTGTGATACATAAAAGTAGGGTTTAACTTAGATCTTATTTTGGTTTTTAGATATTTTTAAAAATTACAGGCGTGTGGTGTCCAAAAATCATTTTTTCGGAAAATTGGTAACTTTGAACCTTAATATTTCTGATGGGGTAAGTGCTAAAATCTGAAGAGCAATTCTCACCATCTATACTCCTACATATATGTAATATGTCTTTGCATCTCATATTGTTATTTACTTTGTTTTTAGAGATAATACAAATTTTTAAAGAATACCCAAAAAAAATTTTGTGTTAAAGTTGATGTTATACAATGGATTTATTATAGTTACTTAGTTCAAGACCAATAATAGATAATGATTAATGGGGAGATCAGGTGAAATGAGAACAATGTTTTAAAAAAATTTAAATTTTAAGGGGATATACATAAAAAGTGTACCATTATATCCCTCGTAAATACATAATATTAATAAATAACTTTTGTGAAAACATTTTCTATCTATATACTATATTATATATTTGATAATATGATATATTATATATATTAATATAATAAGATATATTATATATAATATATATATATACTTATATTATATTAGTCTGTATATAATGTTATCATGGTTCTTGAGTTTGTGATTGAATTTTGGGAAATTGGAAATAATAAAATTGCATTGGAATTTAAACTAGGCATTTTATATATATAATATAAATAATATAGTATTATAAATGTAATATAATATGTATATATATATTATAGTATATATATTATATATATATATAGTATATATATAATATATATTATATATTAATAGTATATATATATATATATTATATTCATATATATATTACTATATATATATAATTAATAAATATAATAATATATATTTATACTAGTAGTGTACATGAGAATGATATTATGGTCAATCAGTGCTCACGGGCTATGTTGCATAGGTTGCGTACGTGCTCGATAATTTTTTGAAATTGTCATTTTTAAATGGTTCGGCGTTAAAGTTATCCCTGGAAAGTTCAACACCGCCATTCGTTTTTGTAGATTTACTCTGGTTTTAAGTAACAGTGTGAGCCAAAATGTTTGACCAGGTGGTGGAGCAAAATTATCACTTAATAGAGGTACCAGTTTTAAAGTCATATTCCAAGTATTGGTAATTCTATCCACACTTTACATATGAGAGTGATTTGTTAAGCTACTTTAATGGTACATTGGGTGGGGCCAATTTTAGTTTTATTTTGGGAAAGATTAATTTATTTCACCGTAGTGAAAACTGAATCCGAATATTGTGTTAAAAAATCGAAGAAATTCCCATTTTCGTGGGTGTATTATTTAAAGAAGGAAAAATAAATAGAACGATATAAAAATTTGTGTGATGATACATACTAAGGTATGGTTTAACCTAAATTTTATTTGAAGTTTGGTGATCTATTTTTTAAAAAATTACAGATTTTTGAAAAAATCAATTTTTCGGATAATCGGTAACTTTAAACCCTATATATCTCTTTGAAATGTGGTGTTAAAAGTGCTTATAAAATCTGAAAATTTCACACATTATATTACTACCATAGATGTTCCTTCACTCTGCATATGACTTGCTATTTGCTTGGTTTAAGAAATACAGCCATTCAAATGCCATACAGAAAAAATTTTTTAAGTTGTGTTATGTACCTATTTATTATAGTTGATTATGTCTCAGACAATACATAGACCAACATGAAAGATAGTGTTGGCATCCAAAGAGAGAAATGAAAACCAACGGGATTTTTAAAGAGAAAAATTTAAAATTTTTAAGGTAATAATAATAAAAAAAATAGTTACTATTTTTATTTTTATAAGAATTTTCACAAAATTATCCATAATATTTAATAATATTTCGAAAATTAAAGACGCAAATTAAGGATAGAAATTAATTTATAATATTAAAGCTAAATATAAAATATATATATAATATAAATATATATATAATAGATATGATTATATATTATATATATAATATATATATAATATATATTTATAATGTCGAACTCAATATACTATATAATTATATGGACCGAGTCAGGGTTAAAAGTAAATTATGAGAGGACAGATATAATTTAAGTGGCTACAAGTATTTTGGTACACAAATAAGAAATTTGTACAAAAAGCAAGTCCTGTATGCGAAATAACTGTTTCATTCCTATTTTTTGTATTATCGAAGGTCACCGAGGTGTTCTGTCACACGGCGTAGCCAGGGGAGAAGCCAGTTATGAAAATGAGATCGGAGATGCCACATTTGACACTCTCTCGGTCCGAAAAATTCGATACATTTAATGGTAATCAGTATTTAGGTATTTAAAGCAATTTTTTTTGAACAGTGAAATATCCTAATGTGTGTTCCATGTAAAATAGTCATTAGACATAATTAATACAGAAATAATTAAGAAGCGTTTCTCGTCTAATCCAAACTATTTTTATTAATTTGCTTAGCCCAAATACTCCTTAATAGGGCCTGTAATCATTATAAGATCAATGCTTTTGTATAATATAAATAATTTATATATTAGAAATAATACGTACTTATTGTTTGATTATCTTAATCATATTATATATATATATATATATATATATAATATATATAGTAGTATATATAATATTTTTATATATTATATATATATATTATATGATTGTAATATATATATTAATATATATTATAACTATTATAATTCATAGTATATATAGTATATATATATTATAATATATTTTCAATATATATTGTTATAACATAAAAAAAAACCTGTTAAATGCAAATTAATGAGTTGTTGCAGTATATACCGGCATTATACTAATATATATAAACCGGTAATACTGCACAATTTTATTATTTTGTAATTTAAATAAGGTTTTTTTTTATGTGTATTTAATAATGTCTAAAAAATGAAATATTATTATTTATATTTTTATATTATATATAATATTATAGTAATTTTATATAAATATATATATAATATATTATATTATTATTATAGATATTATATTATATATGTTAGTGAATGGGACGAGTTGAATTTTAGCCGTGTCAGATGTACTCCGAGATGCGATTAGAGCACATTTTTGGCCCGATGTCGTGTGTCGCATCTAATATTTGAAAAAATATTTAAATTTTGCTCTCTCTTCCATCTTCTCTCTCTCTCTCTATTTATATTTATATAATATAGTATAGTATAATATTGTATATATATATATAATATTATAGCATATATATTATTATATTATATATATATATTATATATTATGAGGCTTGTAGACAGGTGGGTCAAGGGGTTCAACCTACTGAGAACTTTAGTTTACTATTCAAATTTTTTATTTCCTTAGTCTCAATAATAATAATAATCAGTATATATAATAATTTCATAATAATTAATATAAATATAGTGAAATAAAATAAATAAATTAAAATAATGGTATAAAATCAATGAAAATGAAGTAGCATATTTATTAATGGAAATGAGGAGAATGTTTGTGGTCCGTTACGCATTTTTAGGTCAAGTCTGGTTCGTCAGCATGTATAAAATTTTAGACCAGGGACTTAAATGTAGGTTTCTAAGTGTATGCAGATGAATAGGGCAAATTGGCTTATCTTCAATAAGGAATAAGGAGTGGATGATCATATAACGATTAAAATAGGGAGCGTGTATCGTTGATCGATGAGCAGGTTCTTCCTTTCTACAAGTAAATTTTTTTCCCTCATTCGATCCTTTAAAACTATCTTTCTTTCTTTCATAAATCCTGTGAATCTGTCTTATTTCTCTGCGCATCGATTCTAGACAGTGCCTACCCGATCGGTGTGATGGTGGAAAAATTTCGTGTTACTCCTAATTCCTTTCCAGGCAAATTAGTTCGTTTTACGCTGAAAAATCGTAGATATGCAGGTGAAATAATCTCTTCGACGAGCAGTGCTGGCTTCTTCTTTTCCAAAGGTAAAAAGTCGTGGCTAAGCCTCCTTGGTCTTTAACCTTTATCTGTGACAAAATCGTTCAATATCTCTATTAGACAACTTCTATAAATCGCCTTCTTCTGCTTTATTCGAATCTATCTGTGTGTTGCTAGTTTCCACTGAAGAACGCTAATGCTCCTTACGGCCCTCTTCTCTCAACTATTATATCTCTATGGTCTCAAACTAGCACTTTTGCCTTTCCCTTTCAGTTTGGAAGATCTGCACAGTTCAACTATTCCGAAAAAGAAGCCTCATTCTTGATCCTTCTAACTATCTCCCCTATAGCTTCACTTGGTATTCTATCTAAGATTTTGGAAACCTTTCTCAACTCACTTTTAGTAATCTGGAATCTCAACTCCGATCACCAGCAACGGTCTCGTATTTATGACGAGTCTTACTGGCAATATACATTCTAATAAACCAATTTATTGGAGTTTTTCGCTAAATTAGGGAATACGGAGGAGACTTTGAGGTGGTGGCGCTTGACATATCCAAAGCATTTTGAACGAGTATAGCACGCTGTCACTGCCTCAAGCTCCCCTCCTGTTGGGTTTCCTCATTTCTTTTATGATATTTTTGTTTCTAATATATATCTAGTTTCCTTTCAAGATCGGAACTCATAATATCGGAGTTGTGTTCATGGGCGACATATTTCTTTTCTCTTGCTGCAATTAGTGGTGTTCTCAAGAGGTTGTCTATCTCCGACTTTTTCCTTACTTCATTAATATCTTCACCTGCCTTAACTCTATCCACCCGTATTGCGATGCTCGACCCTTCTTCTTTAACTCATATCGAATTCTACTCCACTTTTCTCTGGAATTGCCTCTCGTTTAATACTTTCGATTTCTATTCTCGTGCATTGGATAGAATAACTTTGTGAAATTCAATTTCTTTAAAAACACTTTTACAAATCTCTTCTCCAAAATACCTCTCGTTAACTTTTTCCTGTCTCTTTTCGACGGTTCTGTCGTCTATACTCTAGATGACGAATATACATCCTTGGCACTTAACTATTGAACCAAAACATGTCTTGGAAACTTAATCACGAAATGGTTACTGTAGGGCCATCTCCAAAAATGGAAAATTCTGTTTTTAGGACTGGTAGAGAATTTTCACTTTTAACTCCGTTTGCATCGGCACAAATAAAGGAGTTACTCAATCACGCCCATGTTACTGGAGTCACTCGCTCTATATCTTGTGGGTAGTGACTCTGGTTTCAGCCTGGCGTACATTATATTGGACAGGGTCTAGTACACCGGCAAAAGGCTTTATATTGGTTCTGTACTGCCGTATCACTTGACCCCATAATATCTTGCGCGGACGATTGATCTGGTGCTTTAGCTCTATTCTAATAGATTCACGTCAGCGGCAAAAGCTGAAGGAAATCTATCTCTTGCGCACACCACCTTTACAACGCCTTTCGTAGCATCATATTAGGTGACTGTAATCTAGCGCAGCGAGTATTTGATCGTTAATTAGTAACTCTCAGGATAGTGTTGCTTGTTGTAGCTTCAATTCTTTTCCTACTCATTGCTGTTTTGTGGAATTGCCTCTTACCCAATATATATACTGTGCTATTCCATGGTATTTAATCTTCCCTACCTTAAGCCTGCGGATACGGTGCATAATCTATTGCGTAAATTGCGAGAGCTAATGTGGTGACTTTGAGAGATATTACCCCCTCTTGAAGGCTCTTGCCGTTGAGTGTGGATCATACTGTAAAAAAATAGAGAAATTACCTCGTGATGGGCGATATGTGGCAAAATTAACTGCACAATCGCCTATCTCCCCATCCAAAAACATCCATTCAGATTATCCCAGAACAAGCAAATCGCTTTACCTTCTTCAAACCATACCACTTAGTAAAATTGAAAATGCCAATCAAGTATAGTCAGCAACCACACAAATATTGACTTTTTCAAGAACTTAGAATTTCACTTGTGTAGAGCTCATAGAAGCTCACTATCTTAAATAGATTCTACATTGCTCTCTCTCCACATAAATACACTCAATAGGAAATTTGTGAGAATATTCTATCCCCTCTCATTCCTTCACACACCAGTACATACACATTTTCAACCCTCCAAACAATTCGTTTTCACCGTTTTCTTTTCATCTTTGTTTCTCTCAGATTAAAAAAGCGATGCAAAAAAAAAATCATAATAAATCGTAGCATATTTGACTATTATACGATCCTCAACCTCTTAAATAATTACAAAAGCAAACTTATTGGTTCAATTCAATCAAACAGGTGATGACTTCTTCATTGGATTTTTTATTACTTATTATCACACAAGACTAGAGCGCGCTTCTAACTCGCGCTGACATCCGGACCTTTCCGAGCATGAGCATTGCATTCCTGGCAAAAAGATCAACGTGGTTTATAGGCAGCTCATACGCCTAACTACCACCGTGCCTAAATGACCTTCTTTACGCAGGACATGAAGCAGTTATGTGAAATTTTTTTCTCCCTACACGTATGATTATAGGATAGGAGTATTTCTTAAAAGATGGTGTGTCTAGAAGATATTAGGAGGTGTTTCCCTACCAATGCTTAGTCTGCTGCGTCCAATATTCATTAGATTTCCAAACCGTTCTCTCACTGATGTCGTTTTGCCTCCAGGTATCTCTGCTCCTCGTCTTCTCCAATCGCCGTCCACTCAACATATCATGTACTCGCTGAGTTGATAATTCTAATCTCCTCTTCGCTGTCATGCCACTTTGTCTCTGGGCCTCTCCAAACAAACATATGTGGAGTCAACACTCGCGTTACTAGTGCTCTCTTAACTCTGTTGTATATCTTATATTCTTTTCAAGATGTTTATGCTCTGTCTTCAGTCTGCCATACTGGGCTCATTACTTTTTTGTTAATTTTTTTTGCACACCCTCCCTCTCTTCTCTTCTCAATGTGAGCTTCCATTAGTAATATATAAAATCTGTCCATATTTTTTTAATCTCTCTCCAATCTTTCTCCACTATCAACTCTCCTCCTCCTCCTACCTCTCTTACTATCAAATAATATATCCTCGTGATATTTTTACATCCACATTCATAATTATAAATTCTCGCCAGCGTTCTTCCTCCAATTTATTTGCGAAACAACACATTTTACCGTATCAAAAAAGGAGACACCACTTTGCATTCAACCTCCACCATTCTCCACTCCACACGCAAAATATCATCTGGTTAAGCCCATGATGTCTCCGTCAAATTCCTCATAGATCTCCTTTACAATAACCTCTTGATGACGTGTTGTCCAAAGATACGCTAATAAACAGTAATCGGCAGACAGTACACTGACCACTAGCTCTCTTAACTCAGTTAAATTTACTCTCAAAACATTAATCTATTATTATCCTTTTCCTTCTGCCATACTTAAGCGATTTCACATGATTACTTGCTTAACTGCCCTATCGCTGTCATCAACTTCATTAATTCTCCTCCAGATTACTCTCTCGATTAGTTCTTCCCTGCTAAGTACTCTCAAGAACTTCAAATGCCCTTTTCTTACAAAATCATTTATAAAAGAGTTAATGGATAGTGCGGATGTATTATCCCTTCAAATTAGTTGTTGTATCTGCCATGAGCTATTTCCCTGGTATCATTCTACATATAGCGAACATCTCTATAATCTTTATTGCTTCTCGTAAATGCCTACCGGTAGCAACTTTCGTCTGCTTACCTGATTATTTTCTGGTTATCTGATTATCCTCCTCTCTAATTCTTATTTTAATATATCTTTCAGATTAGAGCTTAGTCCCATAGTGAATCAATTTAATATATGCAAGGACTTTCGAAATCTCTAATCATGTTCGTCTCACGTGAACGTTCCCCTTACCTATTATAAATATGGGATCCTATTATTACCCTTAACCCTTACAATATATCTTCCCGGCACCCCCTCTAAAGTGACCACTCCACCAACACTGGTTCCGCAGGAATCTCCTATGATCAATGCCTTTCAGCCCTTCTCCTTCCTCAGAATTCAATATGTATCCTTCTAATTAGAGTATTTTTACACGCTCCTTCAATTTTACTGCCACTAAGATGTTCCTAACAAAACTTTATTTCTAATCCTCCACACGTTTTCGTTTTCTTTTTTTTTCTTTCGGTGACTTATGAAATAGGTACCTTTATAATAGTACTTCATAATCAACATCCGCTACATTAATATAATATAAGGTTTATTATAATAATTTAATGGTCAATTTTATAATATTATTACTATGAAGGTATAAATTTAACACATATAGTAATAAATTATTACAATATAGTAAAAGCAAATATTTTTTATTAAATATTCTTATTATATTAATTTTCTATAATTAGTTGGATATAATAATATGGCATAATCTAAATAAATATTGATAACTAGAACTTTTTTTAAAATAAGTATAGTACGTATTAGTGTACTAGCCTAATAAATAAAGCATAGATTTATTTTTATTATTAGGGATAATATTCATAATATAATAATAATATATATATTATGATATATAAAATAGTATACATGATATACTTAATAGCCCTTTTTTATATTTATACAGGTTTTTGGGCCCATTATATATAATTAAATATAT
>JABUQX010080101.1:5000-29216 GCA_015478945.1 Trachelipus rathkii
AATAATAATAATAATAATAATATAATAATAATAAAATAATAAAATAATAATAATAATAATAATAATAATAATAATAATAATAATAATAATAATAATAATAATAATAATAATAATAATAATAATAATAATAATAATAATAATAATAATAAAATAATAATATCTCTAAAATACATATCTACCATAGTTAAATATACTTTTAATTAATGAAAGAAGCTAAA
Source organism: Trachelipus rathkii (assembly GCA_015478945.1). Lineage (NCBI taxonomy): Eukaryota > Metazoa > Arthropoda > Malacostraca > Isopoda > Trachelipodidae > Trachelipus > Trachelipus rathkii. The sequence goes on from JABUQX010080101.1 coordinate 5,219, forward strand.
AGAATCAAATAAAGTTACCCACTCTCCTGTGGAGGTCTGTTTCATATAAATTCACTCTCGACGAATTCTTTGAGCCAATTGAACATCCTTTGGAATAATGATAGCTATTCTGATGTGAATAGCGCAGAGGTTGGTGTGCTTGAAGAGACTTGTGAGATAAGCCTAGTAGACCTTCTGAAGATTTATCAATATCTAATATTTGAACGATTATCTATCTTAATATCTTGGGCCATTTTCCAAATCAAACGTTGGAAGTGCAATTTCCGAATCAACAAATAGGTACTCTTCTGTTATCGACGGAATTTTCAAAGTTACGGAACCAAGACGATACCAATGCGTCTTCTTTATCCCACCAGTCGCTGTCGCAAACTTGCCGGCAGTCATGGTTGACAACTGTTTAAGAGTAGTTTTTACTCAGGTAGACATTCTTACTGATTGCTTTGAACGAGCCATATCGTCCTTTTTGAAGCTAAGTTTAAAATCTTTCATACCTAAATATTAATGACTCAAAATATTTTTAACTCAGTATGGGTATTTCTTACATTGACCTAAGGGCCTCAGCTTCTAATAAATTTTTCAGGTATCTATTTCCATCGTATTCGGAATTTCATATTTGGGTATCTTTTCTTATTATTATTACTTCTTATTATTATTATTATTATTATTATTCTTATTATTATTTTATTATTATTATTATTTATTATTATTATTATTATATCTTTATATTATTATTATTTATTATTATTATTATCATTAGAATTAGGTTATTTTTCTTATTATTATTATTATTATTATTATTATTATTATTATTATTATTATTATTATTATTATTATTATTATTATTATTATTATTATTATTATTATTATTATTTTTATTATTATTATTATTATTATTATTATTATTATAATTATTACTATTATAAGCGATAACTTATCATTATTATTATTATTATTATTATTATTATTATTATTCTTATTATATTATTATGATTATTATTATTATTTTATTATTATTATATTATTATTATTATTATTATATTATTATTTTATTATTATTGATTATTATTATTATTATTATTATTATATTATTATTATTATTATTATTATTATTATTATATTATTATTATTATTATTATTATTGTTGTTGTTGTTGTTTTGTTGCTGTAGTTAGATCGAGGAGAAAAAGTATTCCAGGAAATACTATATGACGCTTAGATCAAGGGTCGCCTATTTTTTGGACACCCAATAAAAGCAATGTTGAAATCAGAGAAACTTGAAAGTGCGTGACGATTGTTAAAAGAAGAGCTTGATGTGCAATTTGTGGTGTAGTCCGTGGAGTCCTAGAAGATCACATATATACTAATTACAAACAAATGGTAGAAAGATTATTGAAAGCATCAATTAACTAGATGTAATGTCAGAAAGATGCCACCCTTATCCATTTAACACAGCACTATTAATAAAGAGGTGAGAGAATAAAATCACGGGTTACTAAGTTGCACTAGGTAAGACTATATTCGAAAGCGCTAAACACAAAAAATATAGATGAATCACAAAGAACCTAAATACTTAACACTCTCATTATTCAACAATAACAACAATTTCATACTCATCTAAACTCTGTGGTTTGCACAATATCAAATCTACTGGAATCCTGTGGAAACAGTAATCACAATCAGGGAGTAGAGTATAATTAATACGTTTTACTGGACCAATGAAGATCAACAAATAAATATAAATCAATAAATCTGAAAATAACAAATTTACGTCTCCTCCTCCTAGAGGCGGCACAACCGCACAATTCAAGAGGTCATCAAACAATTAATCTCAAGAAGTATATTACGATCTAAGCAAACATTTATGTAGATATTTGATTTAATCAACAAATACCATAAACTTAATAACCACCTCAGCTCCACCTACTACCCTAGAAAAAAATAATATACTAATAAAACTTAATTATGCAATATAAATAGAATAATTACAACCAAATATCAATCAAATATTCAACCTAATTTAATAAACTAATAATATTATATAGATTATGAATAGTGAAGCGAATTAACGATTATGTCCCACTACCTATAAAAAAAATAATATATTCATAATAAAATAATAAAATTATCTACCCAGACTTAAACTAACTTCATATTAGTACTAGAGTAACAAAATAGTACCACTTAATAACTAAAACCATTATACCTATATAAATACACTTTTCTATACCTTATATATATATAATATTCCATAACTAACGCTTCAGACTAACAAATTCCTACTGTCCTAAAGTGAGCGATTTAACTCACAAGCGAAGGCAGACGGCTTCGCTCTATTGAACATAACGTTGTGCTGAAGGAGTTAGAAATCTCCACACCTCCGGCCCAATCACCCCCTCTAACAAACTATTCCTTCATGATAATTATGATACATACCTTTTCGTTATAGTTTTATCATAATATTGTAATAAAAAATGCGAAAGAAAATGCAGTGTGTCTTGAGGCAACACTTTCACTCAGAAAAAAATTTATATAGACCAAAAATTGTAATTTCTACTAATAAGCATATCAATTTTGTATGTATTTAAATACTCTCTCAATATACTCCCAGAAATATAATCAAAAAGTTCTCAACGACGAGTACATTTCGAGATTTAACCCACATTTCCATAATCTTTACACCCCAAATCATTAAACTTAAAACAAAACACACGGCACCTGTATTACTTGCTCGATTTTTACCTAGCACACAACCTAACAATTCCAAAACTCAGAAATCCTACGGAACTCGCGACAAGGAACAGAAACATATTCCTTATGAGAATCCAATAATTGAGTATAAATTATAACTCATCACTATAAATTAGGTAAATAGGAAAATCAAATAAATTAATGCAACTTTAAAAAAAAACTCATACCTAGGCAGAAACCTAAAACCACATATATGATACAAATCATCTACACATATGAAATCTACTATATTCAAATTAATAAATCCTCTCATAAAACACATAAAAAAAAAAACCCAATTCCAAATAATAACATAATATAAAACTCCGGCAAACGATTATACCTCTATATAGGCAACTATATTTTACCTATGATAACTTTGTCGCAAAAGTAAATAAGTATATATATAGTTATAAATGAATTATATATAATAATATAATAAAACCACATCCCTAATATGTATTATATATATAATATATATATGTATTAGTATATAATATATAGTATGTATATTATATAATATATATATATCTTATATATGCTTCTCACTCCGCTGAAAAACATGTGGCAAAAAAATAGGTCGACAATGCAAAGGCGAAGGCCGGCCACACAGAGACGCTTTTTTCGCTCTTTACAAGAAAATTAAAATTGACAACATCCAAACCCCACGCTGAGTTGAAAATGGGTTCGATTTCCGCCTCGACCTCAACATATCTAAAACAATAGAACCAGCAACTGAGACGACGCGACTTGAAAAACAATAGGCTAATGTATCGCAAAATTTTTTTACACGTATGATTCGAAGGTATACTACCACTTTAGGAAAATGCGGTATAATCACAGCTGGGCCAACATTCTCCAAATACGTTCTTGGGTATATCATACCCCCCAGACTCATACAAACATATTCTCTTTCTAACTTTTTGTAATTTCGTATATTAAACATTTATTACACAAAATGCGAAAGAAGAATGTGCCGAAAAAATTGTCATTACTAATGTATAATAAAATAATTTCGTCATGTTTTATAATTTTTACAGAAATATTTTTTATCTCTAATAAGGAGGGAAAACTAAAAAACTATTTGTCTCTTTTCTACTCTCCCCAATTTTAAAGCTTCAAAAACAAATTTCATAGTTTTTAACTATGTAGCAACCTAGTTTTTTAAAATCGAATTCGCAACCTATGAAGTGCGATGAGGTGCCATAACCTACTTAATTAAAAATTATTATCATTATCTACCTTAATAAATATCTGGGGGTATTAAAAAATTATAACCTAATATGGCCTCGTTATATATTATATACCTTCCATATAATATTATAACTTTAATATAAAACCTCACCAGGGTAAATATAGTGGATGAACTCACCGGTATACTTAAGGAACTACCACTTTATATATTATTATGACCATAATACTATGGATATATACTGTTTAGAATTACTAGTGACATAAACGTCTAAATTTTTATAATAACTTACTTAAATTATATCAAATTCAACTAAATTAATATATGTCCAATAATCTTTGGCAACCTTCAAAACTACCTTGGAGAATAATGAAATGATAACTCAATCATTCGTTGCCTATTAAAGAAGCAAAAATCAACTCCCATAGAGTGCACTCCACGTAATCTAGCAGTCTACAAAGGAGATTTTTCTAAATACACATCACGGTTTTTGTAAGTTGTTCAGAAATATCAAATATCTTCTCAGTATTTCGACAAGTTGTGTGGTGGGTGGTGTTGGTGTTTTGTGCTACAACCTCGTTTCGCTGGTGAGGAGCTCGCGGAGCTATATTCAGAGAGCCCCTGCCGTAAGAGAGCCCAAAAAAAATTGAGTTATCTAGTTGCAGATAATGCCGAGAAGGAAAATTGCTTAATATATTAATAGTGAGTAGTATAGTTGCCAAGGTTTGTCTGGTGAAATATGAAAATTAATCACGTGTTAGAAACATGATACTATAGATAAAGAAAATTAAAAATTTTACTGAATGTAGGCACTAGGCACTTTTGGCACTGTTAAATATAAACTATATTCTCACAATAAAAATGTGAAGTAGGAGATATCTATAGAAATCTATATTAGCACTAATATGCGGCGCAGTTTATGTTGGGGCTACCTTCGTAGTCATGAGTACCAGACCTAAAGAAATGTTGAAGAGTTGTTTTCGAAGTTGATCCTATCGGCGAGGGAAGGTAGAGTATAGCCGATCGGAAAGAGTGATAAAATATCAGAGATAGCAGTAAATTCCTTAGGAGTTAAACAATAGGCGCGTGATAAAATAAATCTCTATATATTAAGGGATTTAAATATCTGTCGTAATGCTCTAGGTACTGCAGAGTTAAATATGTCAAGTAGTCCCTGATATTATTGTAGCTCTACGGATTTGATAGCTTTGTGTTCACTTATAGAAGGGTTTGGTATGTTATCTATTGAGGTGATATTATATGTGTCCCTTATTATTATCAAGTTCATGAGAAACTATTATTCGTTTATGTTTGGGGAGTATTGGTTTTATGGTCGCGTTGAGGTTAGTTGTGTATGGGAGTCACTAAGCTTAATGGATTTAATTCTCATTGTCGGAGAGAAAAATCATAAGAATTGATACATAGCTAATACACTATTTATTATATTATAATACATATATAACAAATCTTTAATATATATATCGATGCTTTGTTATATAAATTATATATATATATCCATTGACTATTATTAGTGTTAGAATACAATAAAACAGTAATATTAATAAATATATTTATTAATTATATTTTTATATTATTTTTTGAGTCTCTATACTTAATTATATATATATTATATAATGTATACATACTTATAAAAATTTAAACTATATATAACTTACTTTGTATAGAGAGTGAGTATATATCCTAGAGGTATAGCAAGAGTGCACTAGAGCGAGCGAAGTGAACAGAATCAGGCCAATTTATATTTATTAGTATACACCAATGCGTTGTCCACAAACAAAATTAATAGAAGAAAAAGTGAACAAATGAAAAAATATCAAGATAGAGAGAATATATGGAACGTCAAAGGTTCGTCTACGGAACTGCATGCCATAATGTCAAAATATGTCTAATGAATTTTGTATGCTAACATTCATATAGGCAAAATGATCGTGAGCGATCTGAGATTTTCGCTAGGAGCAAGATTTTGAAGCAATAAAAATTTAAATCTCAATGCAAACTTTAAATGAGAGAGGGATGCAACCAGAGAGTGAGAGTGAAATAATACCCAATAATGATAGATAACTCTAATATTTACTTGAGAGTGAGAAGCCGAATACATAATCCAAATGTCTACAAAATTAAAATACAAAATAATGAAAACCACCATAAAATAATAATAACCCTTACTAAGAAGATTAATAATAGATATCTGTTCAAGCGTAGATCACAAAAATTAATTCAATGCGTGAGAGAACTTTTATTTAATTAAATCATGTCAAGTAAGAAAACGCGTGGCCATGGCTTCACCGTTGAACTCGGTCTTTTTTTATTTCCAATAGGATCCTCGGATTCAAGATAGATAAAAGGTGAGTAAATATCTTGACAGGTAAGCTAAGCATCTGAGTACACCACCGTAAGAGCGAATTGTGCGAGATTGTATATATGAACTGTTATATATAAGTGAGGTGAGGATTCTGTCTCGTTTTAAATTAACTCCATTGTGACCGTGGAACGCACATTGTTGTATCTCTTTCTCTCTGGAGTGTCAGAGTCGGCGCGCGGGGCAATAAGGCGGATTAGGCAATGTGGGAGGGTACTTATATTAGTTATCGTGTGTGTGTTGCAATGCGGAATATAGGCAGATTAAGGATGTCGGAGGAGTTAGTATGTGTCTGCGCGGCAATGGGGTCAAGTAGTCACTGTGAGGGTAGCGGCTAGTCACACAGATTATATATGTTTATAATATCCAGTGAAGCGATAGATAAAAATAAGTAACACAATGGAAATTTATCATTTGGGCAAATCTCGTATTACATCTTTTTATGTTGTTATAAACTGTTAAAATAATATACTTTATGAAGTTCTTTCAAGGGAAATCGGTTTCAGCTTTTATACATATGACTCTTCTTTCAATCCTTGCCAGCGTACATAACTCTGGAAAGGCCCCTTCAAGCGAAAACGCGCAGATTAGCCTTGACTAAAAGCATATACAAGCGGTATACTCTGACAACACGAACCTGCGAATGATATGCTAAGGACCGGTGAGGACGAGAGGAGTGACACGACGTACATCACACAAGAACACAACCGTCTCAATGATGTATATAAATCTCAAAATCTTAAACAGAGCAGAAAGTTTATGGTGTGGGCGAAACCACATGCAAATAGACAAATGAGGAACTGTGAACACAGTAGACACCGGCGATTATATATATCGTGATGCTAGTGGTGGTCCGGCTAATCTCGATCGAAGAAACGCAAATATATTCGCGGTAGCGCGGGCCTTACCTCAAGTGTACTGGACGGACCACTGCTTTGGACCGGCGACGCGAACGCACTGGATAATAAAGAAGCGAAAAGGAGGCCACACGGAGAATACTAACTTGCCCCGCGTTGTGGACGACCCAACTACTCTCCAACAGGCCCCAATACGAGGTGCTTTAATTGTGTGGGCGCGGAAGCGATGTGGCGCCCGTCTGCGGGCGGTGATGTGGTCGCTGGCGGTAAATGGGCTACCGCATCGGTGGCGAAAGTGCTCATGCTCGGCCCAGAGTCCACCGCTACGATGAGCGTCGGCAAATCAAACGGCCTCGCGTGGGTCCCCATTCACAAACAGGCCAAGGACCCTGCTATAAATTTCGGGAACAAGGCAAGAACAAAATTCTGTGCAACTTTTATAGTTCCGGCCATCCTTCGCGAAAGCGAGGCATGCATCTAAGATGCAAAGTGTGCGTGGCGGACGAACTCGAAATATGAACACACAAGGGTTCTCGTTGAGATGCAGAAAATTCAACTATGGAACACGTGTAGCACATTAGGGATGATGGAATTGTGTGAGTGGTTGTAAGGTCTTTTTTGATAAGGGAGGTCAAAACGCTGAACGACCACCAACAGCAACATATTATGGTGGAAAGGCAGTAACCTAACTGTCAAGAAATATAAGGGCTAGGCCGAGATGAACAGAGCAAGTTCGATCAAAGAGAAAACGTGTCACTAAAACCTGAAGAAACGCCAGTCGCCATGGGGTCATAAAGCCGCGCATTTGAATGGCACGCAGAAGATATTGAAGAAGAGTAGCGGGCAAGAATAACACGGACGAGCTAAACGTATATGATTACTCAGGTATAATTTATTATTAGGTTACTTATGTATTTTTATGTTATCGAGAGTTTAGTAGCAGGATGCAATGCGAGGATTTAGATCCAGATGTTTACTGGATAGCGGGAGTGAGATCGTACAAAGGTGCAGTATAATTTGAGCCCTAAAATGCGAGAGAGCGGGTGGAGTAAGGTAGATAGAGTAACGGAGTGCGTGTTTGTCCGCCAGAATACTGTAAAACTTCAGGTTTATCGCACTAATGAGAAGTGATGAAGATAACAACCATCTAATCTTTTTGTTTTCTCTCCTGTTCTGTGATGTGGCTTAAGATAGCGGTTCTGTGTGGTGCCTGGGTGTGGTGGTGGTTGTTGTGAATGTTAATTGCTTGGTGTAGCCTCTAGGTGAAACTATAGTCCGTGGGGATAATACATTTTTGTCTCTAATGTTTTCGGCGCTCTGTGAATAAGTAGGGGTGCGGGTCTGTTGGATGAAGGCTTCGTGTGATATGGCGCACACGTATCGGGGTATCGGGGTACAAATCTCCTTGTGACGGGCTGGGTGTTTTGGGTGTAGAGCCGCTCTTCCTAGAGTGTGACTCAGTGGGTGTATAGGGTGTCGTCCTATTGGCAACCAGGTTTGAGATTGTTGTGTAATCGAGCTTATGTAAAGGTAAAACAAGAAATGTGTTGGGTATTGCGAAAAAGGCGTAAAATACTTACGTAGTTAGCACTTAACATATGTTAATTATAAATACATATATAAAGTAGTATCTGCAAAAATAGAGGGATATGATTAGGGTGATAAATATAATATTATAAAAATATATATAAATATATTAAATTATATTATATTATTAGTATATAGAGTAGTGATTATTGTATTATAATATAGTTATATGTTTATATATATATAAATTGACAAACATCAACAAAAATTACTTCACCAATTTACTAACAATATAATAAGTATTTATATTTTAAACCCCAAGGGAAAAATAAATTATCAAAAGTAGAAAAATACTGTTGGAGTCCGAGTGCCTTTTTTGGGGAAGATTCAAAATACCACCTAGTATGCAATCAAAGCCTTACTACCAACCTTTAAAATTTAAAACTACAAAAATCTTTACGATTTTAATAATTTTTTTTTCATATCTCGAAGTTAGTCTGTAGAAAAAAAATCACATTAAAAAATTCCTTTTCGAAAGCCTCGCTCAAAAAAAATTTTTTTAATTTTTTTAATATATATTATATATATGAATATATGATATTAAGTATATTAGTTTAGTATATATATAATTATATATATTATATATATATATATATATAATTTAATATATTAAATATATTATGTGATACTTTAATTATACGACCCCAAAGATTTAAGTATTCTATTTAGTTTTAGCGTAGCTATTTTATGTTGATGCCATTATAATATATATATATAATATATATATTAAGAATATTATTATATATATATAATAAATATATTACTATATTAGTAAATAATAATATATATAATAATAATATATATAATTACTATATAAATTTTAGTATTACAAGATGTATTAATCTAATTATACATATCTAATACAAAAGACCAAATATAATATAATGTAGTGTTATATATAGGTATATATATAAGTATATATATATAGTATACTAATATATATATAGTAATTTATATATATATATATAGGTACAGGGTCACGGTAAAAATCATTAATATTAACGAAAAAAGAAATTCCAGGTGTGCTACTTTTGCCCTTTTTGCCATAAATATAAGATGAATAATGTTGGGTCAATGAAAACATTTCACCGTAAAACGCCCTCCGTTTTCCAAGATACAATGTGGATGAAAACCCTATTTTTAAGACCATTAAAGTTTAACAATAAACAATAAAACTTAAAAATTTTGGAAAAAGGGTAATTTAACAATATAAATGTTTTTCAAAATTTTTTAATTTTTAATTATAGTAGGAGTTTAATACCTTGTTTATAAAAATCACGCAATTGTTCTGAGGAATAAAGATTAATACAAACAAGAATAATAGAACGAGGCAAATGGTGGCCAACTAAAGGTTATAACTAAATGTTGAAAATGAGCAGAAAACCCCCACGTGCCAAATACAAGCCCCCCTATTTCTTTGGTCGGACGCAAATTGGAAGGTTGGCGGACAAAAACGTTTCAAATATAAACGTGTGTTTTTGCCGAAAAATTGGTGTTCCCAACAAAAGATGCGATTTATCGAAGGCCCTTTAAAGTGTTCCTTCTGGTGACTGTACTCAAAAAACTGTTTTTTTGGCTGTATAAACCAAATTTTTTAGGTGACCCAACAATAATAAAATAAATCCATATGCATTTTAAAGGTCCTGGGAGAACAGCAGGAGGCCAAAGGTTTCTGTTACCTCCTCGACCCTATCAAACGGCCGTGGATTTATACAGTGTTCAAAGTATAGTTTTTATCGGAGCAACTTAAATCGTGAAAATGAGCTGGAGCCGGCTGCGTCGTGCAGATAGAAAATAGCATTTTGTTTTTCGATCTTAATTGTAATGTGGGAAACCGTCTATTCAGTAGTGGTAATGGCAGAGGTCCCCCGAATTTGTTTCAAAAGAAATTAAGCGATAAATCGTTCCCCCCTTTCCCAGTTAAAAGCCTCCCTCCGCTTGGTAAAGAAAGAATTGGATCCTATCCAAAAATGGTCGCCCCTAAACAATTCCGACATGACCAATTTCCAACTGAAAGAAACTTCGGGTGTGTTTGGATGGGGTCCCCCTGGTGTGGTTCGGTGGCCCTTTTTTCAAAGTAACTGAATTTTAATATGTGGGTGTTTTTCCTCATGAGTGCGACCCTGCCAGTAAGGTTTGTAGGTTTTGTTGTGTGGGTGGAGTGTTTCGTGGTATGGGCCGCTCTCCTCTGGATAGAAAATTTTTTTGCCTCAGAATTCGGGTGAAAAAATGGGGCAAGTTTAATTTGTTCTGTTCTAAGTAGAATGAGGATATGGGTCCGTTGCATAATTGTGTCCCGTGTTTGGCAATTCCATCGGACAACATAAAGTGCGCTTACCTTGCAGAAAAATCTGTTTGGTTTAACAGTAGAGGTGCCCTGCTTGGGCACTGCGTTGGGAATGGTGGGAAAGTTCATAAGGGTTACAGGAAGTTGATTTTTTGTTTACGATTTATGCAATTCCGAAAATGGCTGTCGAAGGGATGACCTTTTACATGTAGTGGGTTTGCCAGGGCAATGTCTTTTTTTTTTTTTCTCTGGTAAGCTTGTTGTAGGGGACTGGTCCCCCTTCAAGTTCTTGGACAGAGACCTGGTTTTCCTTCCGATCATCTTGTTGGGAGTTGGATACTGTGTGCGAGGTCCGGCCCCTCCGTGTCCAGTTTAGTGAGAGAAGGTTTTTTTTTTTAAAACTTCCCTGTTTTTCTCTAAAGAGCCGTGTTGATGGAAAATGACTTGCAAAACATAGGTATGTAATTATGTAGAACTACCGCATGTGTTCAAATTATTAACCATTTTCTTCTAGAGAACGGCAGTGGCCTTGCTAATGGATTGTTTTAGCCGTGGTCCTTACCGGAAACCGGTAAAAACAAATTTGCGCATATCTGGCATCAGTTTTTTCAACTATTTGTGTAATTCGAATTTTTTTTGTATAATAGGAAAATCAGAAGACATCTTTGAACAACAAAACCTTGAAAAACCGCGGACAGGATTTAGTAATATGTATAAATTACTCCCATTTGTACGAAACCTAATAAAGTAAAAAATTAACAGGTAAGGGTAACCCTTTTCCCTACGGTTAAATATTTGTTGCTTTTATGTATTAAAGGGGTTGAGATTACGGCCAACGGGCGGGCTCCAAGATGGAAATATTATTCAGATATGGTCCGCCCACATAAAGTTTGTAATATGCACCTTTTGGCATCTCTTTGGGCATACATGCCCGTTCCTTCGGGGGTGACATGCGTAATCACAATAGCACAAGATATATTTCGAGATTATTACCGCAGGAAATATCCCATAAAAGAATAACCTTGGAATGTTTTTTCGGCAATGAATTAAACTGAAATACCCCGACCCTGTGGTTATAGGTATAGTATTGATTATATATTATATAGGTATATATATATTATATTTGGTGGTTATTTTTAGTATTTATAAAAAGTATGTACATAATAAGTATATGATATTATATATTATGTTTATTGGCTGGTTTATATATATATATGTATATAATAATAAATATGTGAGTGTGTATTATATATAATATTAGTTTTATTATGTGTGTTAGTTATCTATTATATATATAAGTAGTATTATAATGAATTATAATATATAATATAGTCTTATATTTATAGGTGTATAGATCTTATAAGCTACGATCCACTGCTGGCAAGCATTGTTAGGTATTATTTATTATATGACATTTAAATATTAAGTATTTATATTAGTAATATATATAGTTATATATATAGTTATATATAATATATATGTAGTATATAGGTATTATATATATATATTATAGTTATAAGTATATAAGTTATATAAATACAATATATATATTATTTGTAAGGTATATTTTATATATTTATGCGTAGAAATGTGAATTTATATAGTATATATATATATGATATTATGATTATAAATATGTTATATATATTAATAGTATTAGTATTATAATATATTATAGGCTCATAATTATGGATATATTATAGGTATACTTCAATATTATGTTACCATCTTTTGGTAAGAAACTGGGAACCCCACATTTTTTTTTGAAGAGCCAAAAATTTTCTAAAGTTCCAAAAAAACTTCTCTAAGTTTTTTGCAGATGAATTTAGCTTTGAAAACATGAACAGAGCATTTAATGTGTTGCTTTCATTGAAGAAACCAATACTTTTTTCTTTGGGGAAAGTATTCATACTATTCTTGCCCCTTAAAAGAGAAATTTTTTTCCTTTAAAAAAACTTAACGTTAACTTCGTTAACTTATTGAATTTTCAAAAGTTTTTTTTGAACTTTAGAAGAAGTTTTCGTTCTCAAAAATGTTACCAATGCTTTTCTCCCATTCATTTAACCTATAAATATATAATACTATATATTATGTTATATATTATATAGGTTAACATATAGTATGATATATTATATTATATATTGTTAGATAATTTATATTGATTATAATATTGATATATTAATATAGAATATGCTTAGTGATGTCAAAGCTATTTATTATATAGGTAAATGGTTTAACTTTTTTTTTCTTTTAGCCTATCGTTATGATTGTTTATTTTACTGTATATCGATTATATATCGATTAAAGGATTATAAAAAAAACAATTTTTTAAAAATATTTTTAATGTTGAATAAAGCAAAAAATTTTTTTAAAAAGAAAATAAAAAAACACCAAGAAAAATAGAAACAAAACTTTTTACTTTTTCACTTTGTTTTTTTTTACAAAAAATTAAACTAAAATAATAAAAAGTTTATAATTTTTTGTATTTCGTAAAAATTTATTAGGTAGGAATTTTAGGCAGAAATGAAATGTAAAAAGTTTAAAAGGAGTTTCTGTATAGTACAGGTAGGTTAGCAGCTTTTTTAAGTTTTTTTTTGTTTTTTTTGCCCAAATATTTTCCCAATTTAATTTGGTGACGAAAATAAGAAAAAGTAACGCAAATGCCCCGATAATTGAATGTTGCCATTAGAAAAAAAAAAGGGCGGAAAAATTTTTTTTTTTAATAAAAAATTTTTTCGGGTGTTTTGAGAAACTAACGAAATACCCAAACGAATAGAACCGCCCTCCGATGTCAGTGAATCGCGGGTTCCTCTCGGCCCTCTAGGGTGGACTTACGGTGGGGGACTAAATCCCCCCCCTTCGGGGTGGTCTCCGGAAATTCCCCCCCCGGCTCCTTTTGGTCCTTTTGGGTGTCCCCGCGGGGGTTTTTCCTCCGACCATCCCCCGTTCCGGGGAAAAAGAAATGAAACATCCCCCCCTTCCGTCCCCCATCAGCTCTCGAACCCCCTAAAAAGGTAAAAAATACCCTTTTGCCATTTGCCTGGCATATAACATAAAATTTGGCAAAACAAATCTTTTTGCCAAATTCGATTGGCCTGCCCCCCGGTAAAAACGTCCCCCTTAGCGGGCCCATATTATATATTTATTATATATTATATATATTATTATATATATAATATATATTATATATATAATTACTCTAGCATTGGTAGTCATTCAGTATATAGTAGTATATTTAATATAAGATAAGGTAATATTGTATAATAGGGTCTTAAACGCTAAGACTTCAAACAGAGGTATTCCTGCGCTTCACTAATTTTTTATACACACACACACTTATATGTTACTTACTTCCCCTGGGCTTCTTTTTTTCTTTTCAAAGTATTTTTCCCAATGTATTCGATATTTTCAATATCTCCGGATATTATTTTTTCCAAATGTACTCGATTCGATAGGTAATAAAGTATAAAGGACCAAATGTTCCCATATATATATATATATAATTATATAATAATACCGAAATATAAATATGCACACCCAGAGCAAGGAATGTAGTTATAAAGAGAATCTAGACATATGAAAATTATGACATATGCGGATATCTAACATATTATAATAGCCTTCATTAATCTAGTATTTAGACGTGGATAATATATATAGCTTAGTTATAGAGTAGTTTAGTATAGTATATAATATAGTAGAATAGGACCAGGAATACTGCCCTTTATGATGCCGAGCTATTTTCCCCAATAGATGCGCGCGGTGGAGGTTCAATAGTTTAAGCTAAAACTTTTAAAGTCCCTAATTTAGAATTATTTGAAAGTTTTTAGAAAATTTTAGGAGGTCAAAATCGAATATGGGGATAAGTTTAAGAAATTCGGAGTTTTTTTGGAATTGAACCGGGTCCGCAAATGGTTTTTAAGAGTGCGAAAAATCGAGGAGTCAAGATTCGAATTATGTTTTTTTAAATCCGAACTAAGGCCAAAACCTGAAATTTTAAGGAAACTTCCCCCAAAGGGCAATTGTTGTAAAAGGTAAATTGACCCAATAGTCTATGGATCACCACTCTCTCTCGGTCAGAACAGTGTTTGAGTGTTGGTAATCTAAATATATCCAAAACTATATGGGTTACAATTAATTTTTCAAATGCCAAAAATATTCAAATTAGAAAAAACCCATTAAAATTGGTGTCCAGATCCCCTCATAAGTCTTTTTCCGAAACTTTAAGCTTTTGCCCAGGAACAAAATTTTCATTTGGAAATCGAAACATTCCCGAATGCAATAAAAATAGCTAATCCTCCCCTTAAAATATTTTTCAATATCATGTGATGATTACTTATATTTTTTGAGTAAAACTAATACTATAAAACCTTTGACAAAACCCAGATTGACCATGTAAAATTATTTTTTGCCTTTCGCCAGATTGCTTTTTTTCCCAAAATTTAATCCGTTAATTAAATTTGATGAGACCCCTATTTACTTTTCATGCAAATTTTTCTAAGCCTATAAATTTAAGTTATTAAATATGTTAATAAGTTACTAAAACAACACAATAAATATGTAAATAAGCGTGCACTTTTCTTAATAGAGTTTTTTTCGGAAAATAGGTAAAATGAAAAGGGAGGCTTTATGCCCGAAATTTTCCAGAAAGAACCCGCTGTGCCAACAGAACTTTGGCCGCCAGGAAGAGTTTGACGCTGTGAATCACATTCAAGTTTAGTTTTCATATATAGTAACGAATATATATTATAGTATACTAGAGTAGTATAATATAAATTATGACTATATAATATTTTTTATAGTGTGAGCTATATACTAATAAATATAGTGCAGTGGCCGGCTTTTTGCGGGGAGGCAAAGAGGTAAGGCAAATCGCCCTAACTTTGCACCCTTGGTGTGACGCCCCAAAAAAAATATTAAAAAGTCAGAGCATAAATATAGTATGTATATATATATATAAATAGATTTATATATATAGTATTTACTATATATATTAATTAGTTATTATTATATATGAAGTATATTCATATTATATATTATATATAATATTAAGTATATATATATAATAATATATGATATAAAAGAATGGATGTTTTTTCTTTTTCGAAATTAGGCCTAGCTTAAGAAGAAAAAAAATGCCGGGTTCCCATCAATTTTTTTTTACTCGATTTCCTTTTTTTTTAAATAGTAAAAAAAAAGCGAATCTGGTGAAACATCCATGTTTTTACTTCTTCTGAAGGGTTCAAAAAAAATATTTTTCCCTTATTTTCCTCTGAGGCTAAAAAAGGCAAACTGGTTGGGGGAAAAAATGTTGCCTGAAACGGTTCTTAGCATATTCCTTTTTTTTTTTTTTTGTTTTTTAAATAATCCCGCCCGTTTTTTTAAAGATCAATGAACAAAAGAAGTATAAAAAATAATAATATTAGTTAATTAACATAATTATAATAATTTTAAACTAAATTTAAAGAATAATTTTTTTTTAAATGGCAAACCAACTTCCTTAATATCCCGGAAATAATTTTAAAATTCGTAATTGCAAACTTTAAAAAATATTGACCCTCAAAAATCAAGTCCTAAGAAAACCCGCGTTTAGTCCAGACCCCTCTTTCTGGGGGCGAATTGTAAAGCTTGCCCTCTGCCGACCCAAAGCAATTTATATCTCCCGTTTCCCTATATCAATAAATGTGGAGGTGATTTTTTGTAGGGGAACATTATTTTTACTTTATTAAATAAATAGTTTTTTCATATTATATTTTTATTAATATTTAAAATTTATTACTGATTTTCTATGTTAACTGTGGTTGTAATACAAAGTAAACCTTTGTTAGTTTTTTTTTTTAAAATAAATATCTGGGATATTTGAAATCGTGAGGAATAAAATTATATTTTATGCTTCTTTTTTAATAAGGTTAACCATTTTTGAGCCTAAATGGGAACTTTGTTTGAAAAAATTCCAAATGTTTTTTAAAATTGTTGGAGCCCATGAGGGCTATGAGTAATTGTTTTTCGCTTAAATGTAAGTATTAAAATATATTATATTATAGTAATGTTTGTTATTATAGTGTATATGATATATCATACAGTGGGGTAGTATAGTATGTTGTATAAAGTATATATATTATATTTATTTAGTATTTTATATATATATATATTAGTATTAGTATATAAGGTTATAGGTTAATGATGTGTTGAAATATAGTTAAGTTAATAGGGTATAGTATATATGTATTGTGAACATTAATGTTATATAATAATATATGATAGTATATATTATATATATGATATATTTTATATATAATATATATATAATATATATATAATATATAATAATATATATATAATTAATAAGTAAATAATAATACTATAATTAATAATTATTATTATATATTATATATATATAATATAGTATACTATATATAATATATAAATAATATATATATATATATAATATAATATATATATATATTATACTATAATTTAATATATAATTGGGCAAAATACACATTTTTTTGATCACAGAAGCCGCCCAACCTGAATATATAATATATATTATATATATATATATAATATATATAAATTATATATATATATAATAATTAATATAAAATATATATGTATATTATATATATCCATCGATCAACGCTGGTCCCTTGGTTCCCCTATCCTTGGGGGTAGGGGTGGCTCAGATATGCCACCCAGGAAATCGAAGGGTTCATAAAAGCATGAGC
Source organism: Trachelipus rathkii (assembly GCA_015478945.1). Lineage (NCBI taxonomy): Eukaryota > Metazoa > Arthropoda > Malacostraca > Isopoda > Trachelipodidae > Trachelipus > Trachelipus rathkii. Next base: position 22,976 of record JABUQX010080101.1, read on the forward strand.
AGTTTCTAGGGTATAAATGAAGTAGTACAGGACCCAATTCCCAGCCCACCATTAAGACAAGAGAACTTTGTGGTGGGAAAGAAGAGGTATCGAAAGATAGAGATTAATGGAATTAAGAAAAAAATGAGGGAGAAAAAGGAGGAATACTTGAAAGAAAATTAGCATAATGTGAACAAAAGCAAAATACCTAGTGCCTGGGGTTCCGAGGGATTTGCAAAGAGGTTCCCCCCAAAGCAATTAGTTTTTTCTCCAATCACTTAAATGAATAAATGTCCCCCCAAAGTTCACACCAAAAGAAACAAAAGCCAAAACCATAAAAGAAATTAATCATATAGGTAAATTTAATATACCATATAATATTATATATATATAAATATATATATATGATATTAATATATAAATATAATTAAATATATAATATATAAAAATAATATAATAATATTAATATATATAATATATTATAATATTATATATATTAATAAATATATAATATATATATAATATAATATATAATATAGCTTAATATAATAGTATAATATATAAAATAAGGTAAACTGCTCTACCTTCTACTCCACTTTTGGCGCAAGTGGGTTTTTTTAAAAGTAATTGAAATAAAAATACCCCTAAACTAAGTAAATGTCCAATCCCTGCCGCTTTGGATTGGAAACCTGGGTCCCCCCCTAGCAAGATGAAAACGCGGTAAAGAAAAAATTTATTTTTTAACCAAACTTTATTTGTTGGGGGACTTAAAGAAGAAAGATGCGACAAAATTTTTTTCCAATGGTGAATATAAGGCAACCCAACCCCATAGACAGGAAAACAATGCCACGCTTTTCTTTTCCCCGTCCACAGTTCGGGTGCAGGCCAAACAGGGCCAAAACCGCAAAAACAAGGTGGAAAAAACACTCATCAGACAAAGATGGAATTTATATTTTTTAATTGAATAAGGTTAAACTGGCTCACCTTCCCCTACTCCACTCGCAGTGGTTAAATTAAGTATTGATAAAAATACCCTACTGAGGTAATTCAACCCTGCTGGCGATTAAACCTGGGCCCAAAGGCAGATGAAACGGCGTAAATGGTGTTTTTTGACCACATTCGCTTATAAGGTACCAAAAAAGTAAAAAGAATTGCGAACCAAATTTTTTTTTCTTTATGCTGCAGAAATCGTTTCGCAAATTTCTTTTGTGTCTTCGCTTTTCTTCTATCTTGTTTTTTAAGTCCGCATCGTGGCCGTAGTGGGGGCAAACACATCTACGCCCCGTTCCACTCTGCTATTTTGCTCAAAGGTTCAATTCCCAGCAAAAGGTGATTAAAACCCCAGGTAGGGATTATTTTTTTTTAATCAATACTTTATTAAACACCCTGCGGAGTAATTTCAAATGGTTTCGTATTCGCATTACCCTAAATCAAATAAAATATAATCCCGCCGATCCTGCCCTTAGTGGTTTTGATTTCACCTTGTGCTGTGGCCATGTTTTTGACCCTTGCCACCCGACTGTGGGGGACGGGAAGAGCGTGGCCATGTATCCCCCCTGTTTTGGTGGGTGCTTTAATTTCCCCAACCAACCAGGAAAAAAAATTGGGTCGCAAATTCCTTCCTTTTAAAGCCCAATCGTTGCGCCGTGTGGTCCAAACACATACGCCCTTTCATCTGCCTTAGGGCCCCAGGTTCCAATTCCCAGGCAGGATTAAGTTAACTCCATTAGGGGGTTATTTTGTTTATCAATATAAATATATATATATATATATATTATATATATAATATATAATAAATAGATATATATATTATATAGTATATAATAATATATATTAATATACTTATATAAATATATATATAGTATATTATTTTTATATATTATATAATATATATAAGTACTTATATATATGATATTTTAATAATAAATTATATAATATAATTATATTATTATATTATATTATTAATAATAATAGTATATAATATATAGTAATATATATAGTAAGTAACTTATATTATAATATATAATATAATTATACTATTAATTATTATAATATATAACTTAATATATAATAATTAGTATGTGTGTGTTTGTGTTGTGTGTTGTGGTGTTGGGCCCCTCCCCCCCCAATATAAACATTTTCCAAAGCAAAAGCAAGTAAGTGATTAATTTTATTATTAATTATGTATTTTTTTAAATTGGCAAAAATAATATCTGGTCTAGATTTCCTCAGTTTCGTCTTTTTTTTTTGGCCTTGTCCCAGTGTGCGTACAAATTAACTTTTTTTGCCCTTTAATAATTTCCCAAGGTTTTTTTTTTTGTTATTTAGTAATCTAGGAATCCAAATTTTAATTTATTCCTTAAGAAAAAAGATCATAAAACATCGTTTAATTTAAAAACGGTACTTCGGGTTTTAATTTTCAATAGGAGTAATGTCCCCCCCTCAACTTTACAAATATAATAATCAAAAATAAAAAAATCAAACATTCCATTTTCAATTTTTTAATATATATATATATAGATTATTACTATAATAGCAATTATTATATACTTATATAATATATAATATATTAATATAATATATATAAATTATATATTTAAAATATTATATAATATATATATAAATATATTTATATATATATATATGATAATATATATTATTAATTATATTAATATATAATATATATATATATATTATAGTAAATAATTATATATATATTATATAAATATTATATATATATAATATATTATTAGTGAATATATAATATAAATAATTATTTTATATATATATTATATAATATATTATATAATAAATAATTAGTAGTATATAATAAATATATATTTATATAGTATATAATATTATTTATATATATAATACTATATATAATATATATAGTTTATATTAAGTATTATATAAGTTAGTATAGTGAAATATATTATAATATATATATGTAAATAGTAATATAGTAATATATATAAATAATTATTATATATATATAATAGTTATGAGATAACTGAATAAAATCTAAATATCTATTTCGCGTATGTATCTATCCTATCCATATATATTATTATATAGTTATATATATATATATATATTATATAATATAATAATTAATATTATGGCGTCCGTGCGGGGTTGATTTGAGCTGGTATATTAATCTAAAATATCTTTTATCTTATCTAATCTAATCTAATATCTCAATATACTAAATCAATATTTTTTATTAATTATATTATTTAATATTAATAGTAATATTATTTTACATTATATAATATATATATTATAATTATATTTAATATAATTATATATTATTTATTTAGTATATATAATTATAATATATATTATTTTAAAATATATATTAATATTATAATTTTTATATATAATATTATAATATATAATAAATAGTAATAATATTATAATATTAATATAATAATATAATAAATTTATATTAAAATGATATATATAATAATATATATATTATTTTAATATTATTAATATTATATATAAATATTATATAAGTATATAATAAATTTATATAGTATATAATATATATTAATAATTATTATAATATATTATAATATATATAATTAATATTATTAATATTAGTATATATATTGGAGATATAATTATTATATATATATATTATATTATATATGTATAAAAAGTATAATATTATATAATATATTTAATAATATAATTAATATAAATATGTATAGTATAAAGATATATAATTATATATGATATTATATTTACTATAGTAAAATTATAATAATATATATATATAATTATATAAATAGTATATAATATAATATATTAATAATATTATAATAGTAAGAGTAGCTAACTGAGAAAGATATTGATATTATAAAATATAATTATATAATATTAATTAGTAGTATATTAATATTATAATATAATATAGTAAATATACTATAATGTAATATTAATATATTATATATAGTTATTTTTATATAGTATAATATATATGATATATATATATATAAATTATAAGTATGAAATATAATTATATATAAATTATATATATATATAATTATTATGTTATATATATTAAATATATATATTATAAATGATATAATATTATTAAAATCAATATTTAATACATATATACATTATAATTATTATTATAATAATATATGTAATTAATATAATATAGAGATCTATATATACAAATATAATAGATATTATATATATCATATATGAGTAGTATATATATAATAATATAGCTATTTTATTATTAGATTAATTAATATATATTAATTATAAATATATTAGGAGATTAAGAATAGAATGAGTTATGATTAGATATATCTTTTAAGGGTATATAAACCTAATGCCTAGATAATAATATATAATTACCGCGAAGATATATAATTATTAAATATATTATATATATTAATAATATAGATATTAATTATATTTAATATATATAATTATATATATTATAATATATATTTAATAAGATAATATAATATATATATATAGGATATATAATTTATCGAGTGGGTATATGATTAGATATAAGTATTATGTAAGTAATAATTATATATACTACTATATAATTGTTATAATAAATATATTAAATAATTATAAATTAATTAAATATATAAAATATATATAATAATATATTATATTAAAAATGATAATCATAAATATGTTTATTTTTATATAAATAATATATATATATATATTTATCTATAATAATATAATATATAATAGTAATAATAGTAAATTAATTATATATATTAATATATATGTATTTAATATATAATTAATAGTATTATTTAATATTTTGTGTTATAATATTAATTTATTATTATATTGAATTAATATATTATCTATATAATATATAAGTTTTAATGTAAGTTATGTATTGGTATATTTATGTGTATAATAAATATATAGTATATTAATTAATATTATTAATAATAATTATACTAAGTATTTATATTATAATAAAATATAATAATATAATATATTAAATAATTAAATATATTATTATATAAATTGATTATTTATTAATATTATTATTATTAAATATAATATATATTTATAATATATTAATTATTTAGTTAATTTATAATAATATAAATATATATATTAAAATATATATTAAAGATAATTTATATTAATATATTTAAATAGGGTTAAATATGTATATCGGTTTAGGGAATATAATATATATATATAGATATATATATATGAATATAATTATAAGTTAAAATATTATAGTATATTCTATATATAATTATAATTATAATATTAATTAAATAGTTCAAGGGAATATATATTAATAATAATTTATATATATATTATATTTTATAATAGTATATTATATATAATATAATATTTAAAAATATTTATTTAAATATATATATTAATATTTATTAATTAAAATATAAATATATATATATTATAATATATTAGTATTAATATATCATTTATTAAAGTATTAATTTATTATTAATTATATTTTAATTATATATATATATATTAATATATATTATATATATTAAATATTAATATATATATATAATATTAAATTAAAATAAATAAATAGAATTTAATATAATACTATACATAATATATATAATTATATTTTATAAAATTTTGTATATGAAAAGAATTACAAGAATTTATATTTTTTAGTTTTTGTTGTTTCTATGAATAATATGAAATATATACAGTTTTATTATTATGTTCTATCAATATGGAATTTTTATATTTATATATATCTAAGTAATAATATATATAGTTATATATACTATAATATATGTATATTAGTATATGGATATATAAATTAAACAATATATTTACGAATATTTTATGTGAGTATGTATGAACAGATTGTACCGTAGATCTATACCTTATATATATTAGTTTACATATGGACTTGTCCCCTAAGTTAATTTTTTTGTTTATATTTATAATAATAATCTCATAATATTGTGCATACATAGTAAATTATATTATTTATATTATATATATATTTAAAGTATAAGTGTAAGTTAATAATATATTTTTATAGGTAAATGTTTGGTTATAGTTATAAGTTATATTTATACTATTATATTATTTATTTATATTAAACTATATTACTATATTATATAGATAAAACATAAGTAAATTAAATATATAAATTAATCTCTTATTAAGTATTAATTAATTACTATACTATGAACCCTGAATATGATAAATTAGTATAATATTATATTATATAAAGGCAAAGGTAGTTTACGGG